>QLSR01000069.1:1138037-1184006 GCA_031780015.1 Citrullus colocynthis | reverse complement strand
CCCCCCCCCCCCCCCCCCCCCCCCCCCCCAATGGTACATCTCTTAGTAGGCTTCTAAGTCACTCAACTTCTTATCCTGCGAATTCTAGAGCAATAAATTTAGCCTCCATGGTGGACCTAGCTATACAAGTCTTTTTTGGTGACTTCCATGAAATAGCTCCCCCACCTAGTAAGAACACATATCCACTAGTAGAGCTTACTTCGTCGTTGTCTGTTACCCAATTTGCATCACAATACCCTTCTAACACAGCAGGAAATTTATTAAAGTTGCATACAGTAGTCTATTATACCCTTAAGGTACCTTAATAGACAATGAAAAGCAGTCCAATGATCTTTATCAAGATTATGTGTGCATCTACTCAATCTACTTACAACATATGCAATATTAGGTCTAGTATAATTTATTAGAAACATAACACTTCCTATGATCTTTGTATATTCAGATTGAGAAATACCATCTCCATTATTTTTCTTGAGGCTCATACTGGTGTCATTAAAACTATTAAATCTCTTTAACAGTTTTTCCATGTAATGTGATTGACACAAAAAGAATCTGTTCACAGTTTTTCTTATCTTAACACCAAATATTATGTCAGCTTATCCTAAATCTTTCATTTCAAAATGTAACAATAATAGTAACTTGGTATTATTGATTACATCTATGCTTGTTCCAAAGATAAATATATCATCAACATACAAATATATAATCACACACTCAGCTCCAAATAATTTTGAGTAAATACAGGTATCAGAGGAATTCACCTTGAAATTGTTGTTTACTAACGTATTATTAAATTTTCATACTGGTTTGGGAGCTTGGTTAAGACCATAATGAGATTTTTTAAGCATGCACACTTTATTTCTTGACTAGCAATTGTAAAGCCATCAGGTTGTACCATGTAGATTTCCTCTTCTAGATCATCATTAAGAAATGTCATTTTTACATCTATTTGGTGTATTTGAAGACCATGAATGGCAGCTAGGGCAATTAGGGCTCTAGTTGTGGCTATTTTAGGAACAGAAGAATATGTGTCAAAGTAGTTAATGCCTTGTTTTTGTTAACAACAGAAGACTCAACCATGTTAGCATTAACTGAATTTAAATTTTTAGAGATTAGCTTATCTTTCTATCAGTTTGCTTCTTTTGTGCGAATGTGAGTGATCAATTCCTGCAGTGTCAAATCTTTCTTCTTGTGTTTCAGGTGATTTATGTAACCACTCCCAAACAATGGAAATTTCTCAAGCAATACATTTGCTTGGAGAATTTCGCACATCTTCATACCTTCAAACAGAACGTTCACCACCAGATTCTTGTATTCATGGACTTAATCCACAATTGGTTTTTTGTTCGTCATCTGGAATTGTTACCACTTTCGAACGACATACTTCTTACGACCTGCATCATCTTCTCCATACCTTGATTCTAGAGTGTGCTATATCGCCTTTGCTGACTTCTAGACCATGAATAAATTGAATAACAAGTTCATCATATGATTGAGCAAATAGCCACAGACTATTTTCTTATCTTTCTTGAATTTATCTAGACCTATAACAGGTTTGAATTTGGACTGACTAGATTCTAACAGGCTTGTGACTTTGGAGCTGTCTGGATCAATGACCACAGTAGATTTACCTTTATTAGTAACTTCTTTGTTAGTAGCTTTACTTTCATCAGATCTGTTGGCGGTGAGAATGTAATCAACTTCCAGTTGCTCGAAGAAGATGAGAAGCTTTTAAGACTAGCACCAGTGTTTGGATCCATCCAAAGGCTCTAATTTCGATAGATTTGGAAGGACCTTATTGTTCTTGATCGACATTTTAAGTGAAGATGAGTAAAGAGTTACTTTTATAGAACCAAATGAAGATTTGTGTTGTAGAAGTTCCACGGCCTTGAAAGCAAATTCGACGCAACCAAAGTGCTGATCACATATGTCAATTGCTCTCCAAGGTTAATAAGAATATAAGGTGGATTTAGGGGTAATTATGGATTAACTAAGGACTATTTGAGCCTAAGGGAAATTATGAGGGATGACCTGATGATCATGGACTATTTTCCAAGTCAAACTAAAGGTGGAGAAGATTATAACTCAAGGAGTGTTGATAACAACAGTTAGTGGTTTTCCTTTAAATGTTTGATGCTAATTCCATACATAGTAATGATGTTTGTATGGTAGAGAAAAGGAATGTCTCACAGGATAGTCAGAGGATCTCCGAATCTAGTTTCTAAGCCAGTGACGATACTACGCCCAAGATAGTCAGAGGATCTTTGGATCTAACGTCACACCCCCTCCATAATTAACCTCTTTAAACAAAAAAGCAGTGTGAAGACAACAAATATCACCCTTTTGTGACGCTTACCGCCCAACCTCTATCTTATATAGCCATCCATACCCATATTTAACAAGTTTGCATACGTTGAAATTCAAACTACATATATATAAAGAGTTTATATAAAACCTTAAGAAGTATTACAACACCACTCGAACCCCAATTCTATCTACTGAAAAGTTTAACTATCTTGTGACAGACCTTAACTTCGCATAGCAACGAGGACTCCTTTGCTACCTGGAAGAAAAACATAAAAGGAAACAATGAGCTGGAAGCTCAGTGAGTGGTGAACAATATATATAAGCATAGGGTTCCTTCCGACCCTTGAGCACATCAAACATTTCAAATATTAACACCATAATACGAGGTTATCTACTCAAACCTCAGCACCAGTTTTCTCTATACCGCATCTATCTTCCTAATGGCTTTACCTTGCACAACAGACCGTCATTCCCTCTATGTCCACATAGATCTACCTCTTATGGGCTTAGAAGCTAGACCCCTCAGTCCTTTAACCATCCCACGTGAGGTTCTTCTCATGGGCTTAGAATCTAGGCCACCACAACCTTCCGACCATCCCGTGAGAATTTGCTACAGGCTCAAATTTTAGATCTTTAGATCCTCCAACCATCCCGTGCGTAGTTTTGTTACAGGCTCAGAAACTAGTTCCAAAAATCCTCTGACCATCTTATGCGACGTTCCCTTTCCTTTACCATATAAGCAATACAATTAAGTAAGGAAACAACATTTACTCTTAAAAGATAACAATTCACAGTAAGTAAAAGATTTTGGCCTCCAAACCTTTTTAACTTCATCCCGAACTCTTTGCCCTTCCAAAACTTAGCTTGCTCTTCACTCTTGAGCAAACGACTAAGTTTCTGGTATAAAAGAGATAGCAACAGGCCTTTAAATAGTAATCTGGACGCCTAGAACCTCCTTTTAAACGCCTAAAATGTTGGACGCCCGAGCAGTGTTGGACGCCTAGACTGTCACACCCCCTCCCAGATTTGCCTACTTAACCTAAAAGGAGATGTGAGGATAGCATACATTACTCCTCTTGTGACGCATACCATCCATTTCTACAAACTGATCCAGTGAGTTCACAACATACATATTGCTCCTTCATACATCCGAAACCATAACATATAGGAAGTTATATACATATCGATAATTCAAACTTTCAGCTCATCCACAAGGCACTTATACAAAACCATATTTCAACTCCAAATAAATGTACAACTAGGTCTACATGCCACCTATATAAGGTTTTACATACATACAACTCTTCAAAAAGGACAAATATCTAGAAAACTCGAAGCTTAAGTAGGGCAAGTTGGAGTAGGCAAAACACCAAGAACGTCCTTGCTACCTAAAGGGAAAGGAAAACTTGAAAACATAAGCTAACAGCCCAGTGAGTGACTATTTTTCTTTTAACAAACTAATTTTAGTTCGAAAATTATCAGAATTTAAACAAATTCTGACAGCGTGAGTAAAACATAGAATCATCTCATATTCATTGATTAAATCATGTTTAAATGCTCTTATCAAATCATACATGGTTTTTTTCAGCCTTTCAGCAATAAATCAGTATGGTTGCAATACTTCTCCTTAGTTGAGGCGGAGCAAAACTCAACACCCCAACGTCGAAAACAAATAAGGCTCGATGCGGAGCAAAACTCAACACACCAGCATATAACCTCTATGTGCACATAGGTACGTGGCGGGTTGCCCAAATACCTTCTCCATGTCCTTCAGTATTGGGTCCCAGGGAAACTCACGTGCCTTCTCCATGTCCATCAACACTGAGTCTTCTCTAAAACATTTTCCTTTAAGGAAAGCAATACTTTTATACAAACAGTTCATATACAAATCTTTCATGAGAAAACAGAGCAATTCATAAATCAATAACATTTCATAAACATACTTTTCAATACCGTTTAACAAAACATAAACTATGCTTTGTAAATTGATTGATCACAAAATCATAAAATAAATTAGAAAACCAAACTAACATGTACAACGAAATCGTTGAAACAAGAAAAAGTGTCACTCATAGCTCTTTTTGGGCCTTGAGTGGATTATACGACTTCCCTATCTCCTCTTGGCCTGAAATAAACATTTTTCCTTACATTACGCTTCTTTTTTACTTGATCATTTGGTCTACATAATTAAACTCAAATCATGATTCATCACCGAGCCTCCCCGTTTTCCAAAATAAACCTAATAAGCAAGATTACCAACGAGAATTCCACATTCCCAACGAGATTATTAGGGAACTACCCAACAGGACAACGATACTAGCGGCACTAGGAAAAACGAGACTAGCGAGATTACCTGCCGAGCGATACCTAGCGAGAGTCAGCGAGATTTGTGAGCCAAAAAGTTCCTCTGTACCTCAAGCGAGATTTGTCTCGCTACTCACTCCCCAATTCTCCGCGATATCAGCTTCCTAGTGACACCCGACAACAGAGTTTCCTCCTTCCCTTTTGTTCTCACTTCTGTCAATTAAAAGTCATATTTTCAGCCACATTTAGAACTTCTTTCCTTTTACAAACTCCTAGAGAAATATGTTTTCTAGCTTACCTCAAATTTTCGTGGCTTAACTCATCCTTGTTCATTAGATATTGCAAGATTTCTCTACACTATTATAGATTGCATAGAAATTCCTTATCAGTAGCTTCCAGCTAAAGGTTTACATGTTTCTATTCCATTTCAACTCAAACATCCTTCATAAAATTTGTTCAGAATTGAGTTAACTTACTAACCTTAAAATTTCAGCGTTAGACTAGATCTCCTTGATTTGTTTCACTCCAAATATTCGATACTGTCCAGTTTGTTCATCCACAAACAACTTCCTTTTCTAGGTTAGATTTCAACACCAAAACGAGTAGGCTTCTATCTAAATCCACAAGAACACCTTCTTCTACCTTTCTTGTAGTTCGTCTGAAAAATGGAACCGACTTAAGCTCTCGAAAATGTCTAAAAATGATTAAATATTTAATTCACTTACCTATATATATATACTGCCGACTTAACTCTCTTAGGCAGGTTGGCGCGTAGGGTTCCCTTTCTCAATCTAATGTAAAGCACTCAACGTAGCCTACCATCAGCACCCTCACCAGATAACCACCTTCAACGCATAGTGCTCTCAACACCTCTTACCTTCAATGCATACAACTCAATCAACTATACCTGTCTTCAACGCATGGGGACTTTAACTCATGGCAACCTTACCAATGCATGGTAGATCAAAACATTTCTTTCCTCGCCAATGATCAACTTCTCTTCCAACACAAATGACTGCTTCAGCTCATAACTCTTCGCGATTTCACCTTCAACGCATGGCCACTCAAAAGAAAAATGTTCTCTTCTCTACTTTCATTGACGCATAGTCTTGGCCAATGCTTAGCTCTTCCACTCTCGGCTACTTTTCCTCAAGCAACGCATAGTCACCATTTCACTTGCCTTCTCCTAACACTTAGTATTATAAGCCAGTGCTTACATGGACTACCCACTTAGACGCCTAGTTGATCTTTCTTCTTCCTTGAGCAAAATTCTTTCTTCCCTCAAATCTCTCTCTCGATGAACTTTCGTTTGAACAATTGTGTGAATTCCCATAGTCTAAACTCCTATTTATAGACTTAGGAAAATCGTCATTGTCATCCAAAATTTCTCTGAAGTTCTACATATCAACTCTTAAGCTATTTACAAGACTTCTCATGCGTCCAACTAAGCCTGGTTTAACCTAACCATGTGTCCAACTTATCCATTTTTGAGGTATGTTTCCAATGTTATCTTTTAACCAATATGAACCATTCAACACTTAACCAAATTTTCCTTCCTAGTGAGGCATGTGTCCAACTCTCCTTGGTTCACACTACCACACGTCCAAGGTCTCTCGTACTTAGCTAAATTTTCACCTTGTTAGCGATACCATGCGTCCAACTCTCTTTACTTGCAATGGCCCAAGTTTTTTACCTTTAATTAAGATAAGTTGCTCAACACTTAGCTAAAATCTCACCCCTAGCTAAGTTATGCGTCCAACTTCTTTGTTTTGATTTTGGCCTTAGTGTTAGCTTTTATCTATCATGAGTTGCCCAACACTTAGCCAAAAGTTTTCCGAGACACCATCCATGCATCCAAAAAAGGTTGAATTGGTCAAAATTTGACTGATCCTGTCAAAGTCTGACCGGTCAACATCATCATCTCCTTCGATTAGGCACGAGAGGAAGAACCAGAAGGAAAAAAACCAGCTGCTCTGTTTTTCTTCTTCATGAACACTTCTTGGCCAAATTACAACTCGATAAATCCCGAAAAAATTACAGACTCTTCTCAACTCATTAACGAGCAAAACGCCCAGATTAATTACAAAAATTGACCACAAATTGAAGGGTACAAAAAATGCCAAAACCAGAAAAACCAGTTTAGCTCCCATAAACATTCATCTCATGAATTAAGCCCCAGCAAAGCAAATTGAGTGAAATTGATTAGCTCGAATACCAATTGATGGATAAATGAGCATGCAGAGGAAGTTAATTTGATCAATTTTCACTCTAAGATGCTCAATTTAGAGGATTAAACATGCAATTAAAAAGAAAAACCAAAGTTTGAAGAATACTAACCCCTGAAGCTCCAAATTCTCCTTCAATTCTTGATGAATTTCAGCACTACTTGGTTGTAGACCACCACAAGAGTCTTCTCTACTATTCTCTAGGCTTAGATTGGATGGTGGGATCCAAATTTGTGGTGAATTTGAGAAGGAATGAAGGTTGGGAAGAAGATGAACAGTGGATGAAATTTTGCAAAATTAACCCTTTAATTTCACAAAATACTTAACCATTTTTATGTCAAAACCATCTCTATTTATTAAAGAATAACATGCAATCCAATTGCATCAAAATTTGACAACACAAAATGGTTAATTTGTTGTTAATTGTGAAGAAGACAATCAAGCTCCTAGCTTAGTTAGTGGGAAAATCCAAATCTTCAAAAATCAATTTTAAAATCAATTTTCAATGAATTTATAAAAATTAAATTAAAATTGATTTTTAATTTCAAAAAATAATTAAATAATTAAAAAAATAATTTAATATGTAATTAATTAAATATTATTTTAATATTAAATAATAAAATAATAATATTTTTTCCACTTGTCCCAATTTTTCTAAAAATCGATATGAATCCCTATTCATATGATTAATGTTTAAATCATATTTAAATATTATAATTAACTATATTTGTATGTTTAATTCGCAATTAAACGTCGATATATCATTTATATTTGACTTTCATTCCTTAAGCCAAGATTTGAACGATTCAAACTTATTCACCACACTATCTAAGATTTTAGTCAATTTATGAGCTAGTAGAGGGACCTAATGGACCTACAGATCATGAGCTCCAACAATCCAAGAATAAGTTGATTATTAAATAAAAGATACTCTAAATTATGTTGAGAGTTTTGAAGTATTGTAAGGTGGATAGTAAGTATCATAAAAGGGTTGTTATTTATTGCCCTCACATCTCTTTCTATGTCAAAGAGGTTAATCTAGGAGGAGGTGTGATAATTCGAGTGAAGGTGATCATGGTTGAAGCTGAGGCAACTCACGCTGAGGTCGAGGAGCACCAACTGAGATCGAGGTTTGACTAGAGCCTCAAAGGAAAAGGAGACAATGATGTGGTAATGCAAGCGCAAGTGTCAAGTGTAATATAGTAAAACGACCAACGAGACCAAGTATCATCCTCAGAAGATCACATTTACGAATTTAGTTTAGCTATTTAGAGTTGTTTTGATTTTATCTAAGGTTTGGAAATATGATGATAATTTGATTTTAAAATTAAAGAAAGCACGAGTAAAGTAAAGATTGAAATTCAAGAGATAAAGACATTCATGGGTGTTGATTTTCTTAATTGCTTCATTAAGTCATGCAAAGATTGAAGGTGTTAGCAACATAATAGCGAAAGCAATTAGGATCTAAAGCACTCCAATTACATCAATTTTGAAGATTAAACATGCTTGTTCTAAAGTCGAAAAACAGAGGAAGAACACTTACCTGTTGTAGCTTAAAATTGAATCAAATCCCTTCAAATTTCTAATCACGAACACTTCATGGACGACCTCTAGAGTCTTCATTGTTATCCTTAGGCCTTAGAATGAATTGTGAGATCCAAAATGAGTTCAATTTGGAGCAAAAAGATGAAGAACCCACTGGTTTTTCTGTTTTTGAGTAAGGGGGAGATTCAACACAAATTAGCTAAAAAGCTTCACCCATTTCTTCAATTCCCCTTTTCTATTTAAAGAAGAGAACATGCAGATCACATCTCTATGCATGAAGACAACAAATCAACTGATTAAATCAACCAATTTGGAGGTAGAAGAAGAAAAAGAAGACGTGTTTGTATGGTGAACACCACCTACTTCCCATGCATAGTGGAATTTCCCAAATTCTCAAAAATGGATTTTTAAATTCAATTTCAAAATTTGATTTTTAATTCAAAATTAATTTCAAAATAATTTTTAAATAAAATTAATTTAATATATAATTACTAAAATTAATAATTAATTATATTAAATTAATATTTAATATTAAATTAATTATTTTTCCCCTTTTCCCAGGAAATTCCAATACGATGAATCTCTATTCATCCTAAAAAATATTTAAATCACATCTTAATATTTCTAACTCTCAAATTTTGTCTAATTTAAAATTAAACGAACAAACCATATAATTTGCTCCTCAAATGAATTTGAGCATTTCAAATTCACTCAATATACTGTTCTAAGGTTTAGTCCATGAGCAAACAAAGGGACCTAATGGACATACAGATCATTAGCTCCAACGATCCGAATTAATTGGCTTAACTCTTTAACCTAGTTAATTAATATTCGTTAACTATCGGAACACTCCACTTAAGCCTAGTAGCTGCACTCTCCTCACTGTAGATATATTTCTGTCCACTTGATATAACCATAACAAATAAGTCTATCCTTCACAAGTTGTTCCTAATTACAACTAGGTCAAAATTACCATTTAGCCCTGTAATTACATCTCGTTCTTTAAGTCCCACTGATCCTCGAATGAACAATTAGTTTATGATCCAACCAACAAACCTAGTCCTTCTTGGGCCAATGAGAGGGTGGGGTCCCTTGTTTAAGACCTAGAGTCAGTATTTAAAGGAACAACTTCTCTATTATCCTTAAATAAGGTAGGAGTGAATTCCATATTGTAGGACTATGTTTCCAGCTATCTACCTGATCTTATCCCTAAAATGAGAGGCTTATTGAGTCGGTGAATTTGGCCATTCTAACCCATGCAGATTAAAGGATAATCTCAAACAAACAAGAGTTCATAGTTAGCTCAAGATTAAGACCGAGTTACCTAGGTCATCAGGTTTTAATAATTAGTTTTAGCAGTCAACAGTGTTATAAAGTAAAAGTAATTATTTCATGGTTTGGTCTTATGCAAACTCATTGCATAGGACATCCTCACTCACATGTCTACATGAACGATTTAGGATCACATTGTTTGTATCAAATACAAAATGGGCATCCATAGTGTCCCCAAGATAAGGTATCCAACCTTTATCCATATACTATATACCATTTTGGCTATTACCTAAACTTGATCCACTTTTATGTCACCACATAAAGTCTAAGTATTCACTATATAGCCATAGGTTCTTAGTTTATTGGATTTAATAAATGCAATTCATATATTCAATAACAACTTTACTGAATAAATCTCAATAACAACTTTATTCAGAATAAGTTCCAAAAATTACAAACTACGAGTTTTAGGACTTAAAACCCAACAAAGATTCTATGGAAATATTGTATCAATATGATATTTTTAAATTTAGAACTATTTTTCATATTATTATCTTTCAACAATAATGCCCATTCTCATGCAAATTTAATTTATTGCTAATTTCTTGAAACCAAGTTAAGAAGCATGACATTAGACATAGTCTTCAACAACTTTCACTATCAACCTAACTATTTTCATGATAGCTTAATAATATTCAATATTGTAGGTCCAATTAAATATACAATGCGAGAAGCGCAATAATATTGAAAAATATTAAAATCCACAACATCCATAGATAATACTCAACATAACTTAAATCCATAAAGAAGTTCATCAACACCTTAGAACTAAAACGTTTAGCCACTCATCATTGTTACAAATGTAGGATCGGTATGGCAACCTTAGAGGGGGTGATAGAGTTTATACAAATTAATTAGAACTTTTTTCGTGATGTGGGCACATTTAAACAAATAAACACGCTTCTTGAAAAAAAAGTACTCTAAACAAGAATTTCATACATATGCATTCAATTTAAGTGACTAACAACGTGACGTTAACAAATCCAAGCATTCAATTTAATTTTCTTAACAATATTGGTAATATAAATATGCAAAGATAAATTCAACCAAAATAAATAGACATATATGAGTAATTAATTTCAAGAATAAATTATAGCAATTAATTTCATGAAAATAAAATATAATAATAAATTAATTGCAAAAACAAATTAAGAGAGGAAAAGAGAAATTGACACTACAATTTTCTAGTGCTTTGGCACAACCTGGCTCATAACAACACAAATGTAGGTAGTTTTAATTTAATTACCTTAAATTATTTGGGTGTTCTTTTGAGTTTTGAGGCTAAAATTGAATTATTGGGGTTAACATGATTCAATTTAAATTACGCGTTAGAGATTTTTAAAAAATTAAATTTAATTCAATTAGTTGGAGTTTATTTGGAATTGGAGGAGATTTGGAATTTTGGTTTAATTGAAGAAAAAAATTGGATAAGTTAGTGTGGGCTTGGAATTTAAAGTTGGTGCTAGTGAATTTAATTTTGAGAGATAATTATGTTAATTTGAGTTGATATAAAGGATTTGAGTTTGATGTGATGGAAGGAAAGGAAAATGAAAAGGTGTTTATACATATACACACATACATGCATATGTGTGTATTTATATATATATATATATATATATATATATATTTATTTATTTATATATAATAAAAAATTAGGTTTTTTTAAGTATATATAAAAAGTAGCTCTGTTATGCAAGAAAAATAAGAAAAAAAGAAATGGAATTTCTTCTTCACGCATGCAACCATGCTGCCAGCGTTCGGTCAGGTGTTAGTTTGTCTGCTGGCCTCGATTAGTTTGGGAACAATCGTCCACACCTCCACTCACTTCGTCCGGCCATCGATTGCAGCCCTCGTCGCGGGCCGCCAGCACCAGCTGTTGTTCGCCGTCGCTGGCCGTAAGTTCCACCATCGTTTCTGTCCAAGCATCGTTGCCACCGTGGTGTCGGAATCTTGAATTTTCTTTGTGTTGGGAGTGGTGTCCTAAGTTTCTTAGGGTTCTTATAGTTTGTAATCTTTGTAATACAAATTATTTATTCAATAAAATAATTAGTTATTTCATTTGTTTGTGCATTAACTCAAATTCAATAAACTAAGATTCGTGGTTATTTTATGTAAACTTAAACATGTATTTAGTTGACATACAAAGTTGGATCATGTATAAGTAATAACCAAAAAGGTCTGTAGTATAAGGATAACGTTGGGTGCCTTATCCTGGTGATACTACGAATATAACCTACTTTGTAATTGTTACAAGAGTTGTAAAGTGTTATAAACAATTTGATACTAATCATTCATGTGGAGACATGTGAGTGGGGATATCCTATGCAACGAGTTTGTATAAGACTGGACAGTAAAATGTTTAATTTCGTCGTTAATTAAAGAAATTAACATTTCATAGGATGATTATAGGTGACTCGACCTTAATCCTACGTCAGTTGTGAACTCTTGTCTAGGAGGACAATCCTTTGATCTGTATGGGTGAGAGTGGCCAGATCGTTAACTTAATAAGCCTACCATTTTGGGGATTTGTCTGAGTAGGGAGCTGAGAACATATCTTCACAAGATGAAATACATTCCTTCTCATCTTTAGGGTAAGTAGATAAATTGCTCCCTTAAGAGCTAAATCCAAGTTTTGAACAATGAGGCCTCACCCTCTCACTGGCCCAAGAGGGTTAGTTTATAGTTGGATTATAAACTGTTTGTTCATTAGAGGGATCAGTGATACTTAATGAGTTAGATGTAACTACAAGGGTAAAACGGTAATTTGATCCAACTGTAGTTATGAGCAATTTGTGAAGGGTCAACTTACTATTGATTGGTTATATTTGTGGACACAGAACTAACTATATTTAGTGCAAAGAGTGCAGCTATAGGTCTTTAATGGAGTGGCATGCAGTTAATGAATATTGATTAATTTAATTAAAGAGGTTAATTAATTAATCTCATATCATTGAAGCTTCTAATCTATAGGTCCATAAGGTCATCTTGATATCTCATTAGGGTTAAATAAGAATCAATTAATTTTAGATTAATTTGAATTGTTCAAATTAAATAAGTGAATTAGTTGTATATGATACAATTAATATAATGTATATAGATACATTATAATATAAAGTTTATTTTGAATGGGACTAAAAAATTATACTTTATATTATGAGAGAGATGAATATTTTGAATAAGATTCAAATATTAGTTATATGTATGAGATTCACATAAAAAAGGTTAAAATTAATACGAATAAGATTCGTAGTAAAACTATAGGTTATATGAGAGAACAACATTATATATTTAATTGTTAATTAATTAATAATTTGTTATTAATTTAATTAAATATATTAAATTAAATTAAATTTAAAAATAATTCCTAGGGAGTTTTTTCATGATAGTGGTGAGTTGGGTAACTTCCATCACATCCACTCATCTCTCTTTTATGGGGTGGATGTTTTGCAAAGAAGTGAAGGATCAATTGTTTTCTTTGAAAAACTTTATCTCACAAAGAAATCTCTCTGACTCAAGTTTTTCTTCTGCCCTCATCAAATTTCAAAAAGCCCACAACTTTTTTTATTCTTATCCTGAGTTTAGCAAGAAAATCAAGTGAGTTCGAAAAGCTTTTAGGTGTTCACAAACTTTGGTGAAGAAAGCATAAATCTACTTAGAAGATGGTCTTCAAAGGTATAGTTTTCTCCAACTTAATTCCTTTCAAAGCATACTACTACTTTAAATTGTTTATCCATGTTACTAATTCTCTGTATTTTTAAGTTTTCCATAATGAAAAATATTGATTCAAGGTGATCGTTCACTTCCGCTGATGATTCAATTCCTTCACTTTGAAGGTAAGGTTGTGTTTTGTTATTGGGTTTTGTGGAGATTCTTGGTTGGTGCCTTGTGTTTTGGCATTAGATTCAAGTTTTAGAGGAGTTTGAAATTGGAAGCATGTTGTCCAGCGGGGTCAAAGTTGATTTTGGCAGTTTTGGAAGTATTTAAGGTTGTATAAATTATCAAGGATTTTTTTTTTTTTTTGATATGTTGATGCCGAAAAATTGGGTTTTAACCCTTGATTCTGAATGTTGTATATGTTGGATTCATTGTTTGGAGTTTGGAAGAGGATAGGGACTTAATTTCACTTGGGACAATTGAAACAAGTTTGTGTTTGTGTTTAAGCATTAATTGTAAATTTTAATTGGATTCATGCGATAGGTTTGATTCGAGAATTTTACCCAAAGATGAAAAGAGTTTGGATTGCTAATTTATTGGGCTTAAATTTGAGGTAAGTGACTCTACTATTGGAATGCCTTAGAGCCAGATGAACTTAGATATTTGTTGATATACATGTTTTTATGCAGTTTTATTTTGAAAGCATGTATGCCATGTGATTCATTATGAAATTTTAAATGTCTTGTTATGTACTCGAACTAGTGCATGAAAGTGATATACTAGGATTGATTCGTTATTATGATATTATGCATGTTTGTCAAGACTGTTTAACATGACATTATCTACGAGATATTATGTGAGACTCACGCTTATAAGAACGTTACATGAAATTATGAGTTTGGTGCAATCTCTTTTCCTTCCAACAATATTGACTGCACGAAAGTGGTGCATGTCCAAGGGTCCTAATGTGTCAAAGTGATGTGCTAGAATCGGTATGTGTGAAAGTGATACATACCTTGGGGCGTATGAAATTGTTGCATGCTCAGTGAGTTATGTGTATACGAAAGTGGTGTATACATAACTATGTCTACGTAAGTGGTGCACATCTCAACATTCTTAGAGGTGACCTAGGGTGCATGAAAGTGATGCATGCCTAGAGGGTTCTATGTATATGAAAGAGATGTACATTGGACCTCATGTGCAAGAAATTGAAGAATGTCTAGGAGAAAGGAAACAGAGTGAGCAAAGAACAAAAAATCTTTAGGTCCCACTAGCATAGAGTCTCAGTTCCTGTTTGCATGTGGTTGCATACACTACAAGAATTTTTGTCTTTGCCAATATTTTTTTCTGCCTACGCAAAAAAAAATGTCGGCAGAGCTAATTTCTGCCGACGAATTTTCAATGTGTGGGCATAACATCATTTCTACCGATGAAATTCTATGTGTAGGCAAAAAGTTGTGTGGTCTTAGTGAAAATCATTAAATTATATTTTTTCCCACGTATATAAGTATCTCCCCACGCAAGGAGCGTGGGCAAACATTTTTAGCTTCTTCCAACTCAATGTGTGTGGCCAAAAACCCTATCCCTCTTTTATTTTTCCCCACATTTTCTTCCCTATCTTTTTTTCATTTCCTTCTTCTTTTTTCCCCACATTTTTTCCTCCCCCCCCCCCCCCCCCCCCCCCCCCCCCCAAGAAAAAAGAAAAAAAATCATAACTCATGGTAGGACATACAAGATACTTTTAGAGGTTTATTTTCAATCCAAGGTTTCCATTCACCCATTTATGCCTTATTGAAATTGAGTGATGATTTTAATCATTTGAATTTTGATGGTAAATGGAACCAAATTGGTAATTTTCACCTAAAAGTTGAGAAATTGTCCTCAAGAAGNCCCCCCCCCCCCCCCCCCCACCTTATTTTCTTTTTTCCTCTCACACAACATTGAGCAAACCCAAGCTTGTTGCTGACTGTCAACACCGCCCAGTCCCACGCCCCCATGCCGCCGCACGTCGCCCAGTAGCATGACCATCTACTCGCCGCCACTCGCCACTGCACGACAATCGCCTAAAGCCATCGCACGCCATCTTCTCGCTTCCAAGGTAAGCATTTTGTTATTTTTTTTCTTCTTTCTTCTTTCTTCTTTCTTCTTTGTTCGCTGTCTTCGTATTCTTTTTTCTTCCTTGTTTCAATTTGTACGACCTTTGGAAGCCCATTAAGTGTTCGATGAAATGGTTGTTATAAGTAAACTTGGATATCTTTTGTTTGGTTTTTTTGTGTATGTTTATCAGCTGGATTACATTTCGCTTGGACACTTTGTTTTTCTCCAACTTGTTTCTAGGCTTTTTACTTTTTTTGCATCAACATCTCTCTCACTCTCGCTGTCTCTCTATCTTGCTATCTCTCTGTCTCTAGGTCTCGTTATCTCTCTATTCTCGCTATCTCGCTCTCTTGCTCTCACTGTTTCGCCGTCTTTCTATCTCTATGTCTCGCTGTCTCTATATTCTCGTTGTCTCGCTCTCGCTCTCACTCTTGCTCTCACTCTCTCGCTCTCCAACATTTTTAGTTCGTTTTGGGAGCTAAGATGTCATTTAGATACTTTTTAGGTACTTTATCTAAATTCTTGTCGGGTTTAATTTTGTCAATTCTATTTCAAGATGGATAGAGATTGGATTAACTATAAAATAGATTTTCAAGAGATTATATTGAAGGAGTTTCCCAATTTATGGAAGTGACAAAGAGGCATGTAAACGATGTGGGAAATGACACAATCATTGGACGGAATAGAGTGACATTTGTTTACATATGGAATATCTCCTTTATATAGTAAATAGGTTTATCATGGTGAAGCAATAAACTTAGGTCTATTTGAAAGAAGTGGTACTTCTTCAGCAGGCGATGGATTAAGTATAAAGTATAATGCTAACGATGAAGACGATGATATTTTTGGTTTTCTAACTGATTTACAAGGGCCAGTGATAACAAGTAAAGAAAATGTTGATGACGAAAAGGATTTTGAGGATGAAATTTGAGAGAATGTTGAAGAAATGAATACTAGTAACATTTTCGAGGAGTTGATGGATGAAGCACGCAACCAATTGTACCCTGGATGTACCAAATTTTCCTCGTTAAATTTCTTGGTGAAGTTGATGCATATCAAGGTTCTCAATAATTGGAGCAACAAATCATTTAATATGTTGCTAGAGTTGCTAAAATATGCATTTCCAATTAGTACATCTATACTTGGATCATTTTACGAAGCTAAGAGAAAACTACGTGACTTAAAGCTAGGAGATGATTCCATCCATGCTTGTAAATACGATTGTGTATTATTTTGGAAAGAACTAGCTAATTGTCAAAGTTGTCTAGTATGTGGTGAATCTTGATATAAAACAAATAGTGGAAAGGGTAAAAAGATTCCAAATAAGGAAGAAGATTTCAAATAAGGTTTTGCGTCACTTTCCATTAATACCTAGGTTGAAATGATTGTTTTTGTCGAAACATATTGCTTTTGAGATGAGATGACATAAGGATAAACGAGTTGATACAGAGGATGTGTTACGACATCCAACTGATGGTGCAGGATGGAAACACTTTGATAGAGAGTTTCCACAGTTTGGTTTCGACCCGAGAAATGTTTGATTAGGCTTAGCTTCAAACGGATTTAATCCATTTGGGAATATTAGTATAGCCTATAGCATGTGGCCAATGGTGCTTGTACCGTACAATTTATCACCTTGGAAGTGCATGAAAGAATCCAATTTCTTCATGTCTTTGCTTATACCTAGACCAAAGTCTCCTGGAAAGGAGATTGACGTTTATTTGCAACCATTGATTAATGAGTTGAAAGAGCTGTGGAATAATGGTGTGCCAACTTATGATTGCATGAATGAGGAGTACTTTCAATTACATGCATGTTTGTTGTGAACCATCAATGACTTCCCTGCATATGGTGACTTGTCGGGATGGAGTACTAAAGGCTATCAAGCATGCCCTACATGTAAAGAAGATACGTCATCATTTCAGATAAGAGGAAACATATCTTTTATGGGACATTGACGTTATCTTCCCAATGATCATAGTTGGCGAGATGAAGTCGACAACATGACGACAAACCTGAGCATAAGCCTCCACCAGTTATGATGCATGGAGAGACATCTCACAACAAATAAACTCCATGAGCTTTCTAGTGTTAAGTAAGCACCCATCGAAGCCAAATAAGAAAAGAGAGTATGCTATTAATTGGACCAAGAAAAGTATATTTTTGAACTCCCTTATTGGTTTAAACTCCTATTGAGGCATAAGTTGGATGTCATGCATATTGAAAAAAATGTATGTGACAACTTGCTTGAAACTTTGTTAAACATTGAGGGGAAAACAAAGGACACAACAAATGCTCGTTTAGATCTTGAAGATTTGAACATACGAAAGGACTTACACTTGCAAAGGCAAGGAACTAAACTCGTAAAGCCACATGTTGCATATACATTACACATTAGTGAAAAAGTAGACTTTTGTAAGTTCTTGAAATCGGTTAAATTTCCTGATGGATTTGAAACCAGAAGATTGGAATATTTTGTGTGATAGATGGGAGTCGAATGCATGGAAGGTATATTTTTCTCAATTTAACCTATAGTTTTATAAGAATTTGGTGTACTAATTCCCATCACTGTTTGTATTAGAAAAAACAAGAGACAAACAAAAGAAGTCACTCCACTATTCATTTCAATCCCATAATTGGGGCAAATTCATTTGTTCAAGTTTAACATGAATTGGTAAAGTGCAATGTAATTATTCTTTTGTACCATCATCTCATATTTTTTAGACTAATCTTAATTGTATTCTTTTTATAGAAAAAAGGGTAGCGACGTTGATGAGGTAGAGTTGTTCCACGAAAGTCATTTTTGTGAAAAGGGAGGATGCATCAATGATAAGGCGAGAAATGCATATGTAAGATTTATTATCATGGCTTGGTGAATTCATGTGTTATTTAATACATTCAATCTAACTAGGTCTTTCATATAGTTGGAAATGCAACGAATTCTTGAAGTATCAACTAAAGATTGTGTCCAAACAATCTCAAGTGCAGAAGTGTGCAAGAAGGTATTGGGTATTCGATTAACCTTGGTTTGGAACCCAAAATCAATAGCATCACTAACTAATGATGAGTCTTCTGCACATGACAAAGAGGAGAGGACAAAGATTATAGATGAACTCACTGAAAAATATGCAAAGATAACGGAACAAAATGAGAAGTTAATTAGTCAACTTTCCAAATGGGAAGATAGATGGACTGACATTTAAAAATTGTTGGGGCAAGGACATGGAGGGGATGGACCTTCAAATACATAGGTATTTACTTTTTAAAATTAAAATTTCAAAATTATGTTGTGGTTATCCTGTAGTTATGGTAGCCAATTCATGCATTTAGTACCTTTATTATATGCTTGATTTGTAATGTTTATGGCTATCCTGCTGCTATGGTAACCAATTCATGCATCTTAGGTTTGGTTGGACTTTTATGTTGGTTTTACATGTTTTAAGTTGTTTCGAGAGTGAAAGTGTCACTTGGCTGGTTTTGAGTTTTGAAGTCATACTTACGTATTTTGAAGATGTTTCAGGAGTTAAAGTGTCATTTAGATATCTTTTAGGTACTTTTTAGTTGGTCTTGAATATCAAAAAGACACTTAAGAAATATTTAGGTTGTTTTGGGAGT
This sequence comes from Citrullus colocynthis, assembly GCA_031780015.1. Lineage (NCBI taxonomy): Eukaryota > Viridiplantae > Streptophyta > Magnoliopsida > Cucurbitales > Cucurbitaceae > Citrullus > Citrullus colocynthis. The sequence goes on along the minus strand of QLSR01000069.1, from coordinate 1,164,927 downwards.
TAACAAGTCTCTTTGACACTTTTTAGGAATTTTTAAGGTTGTTTTGAGGGTGAAAGTGTCATTCAGACACTTTTTAGGTTGGTTTTGAGTTTGAAAGTCATACTTAGGCATTTTGAAGATGTTCTGGGAGTTAAAGTGTCATTTAGACATCTTTTAGGTACATTTTAGTTGATCTTGAATATCAGAAAGACAGTTAAGAAATATTTAAGTTGTTTTGGGAGACTTAGGAACTTTTTAAGTTGTTTTGAGGGTGAAAGTGTCACTTAGACACTTTTTAGGTTGGTTTTGAGTTTTGAAGTCATACTTACGCATTTTGAAGATGTTTCAAGAGTTAAAGTGTCATTTAGATATCTTTTAGGTACTTTTTAGTTGGTCTTGAATATCAAAAAGACACTTAAGAAATATTTAGGTTGTTTTGGGAGTCAACAAGTCTCTTTGACACTTTTTAGGAATTTTTTAAGTTGTTTTGAGGGTAAAAGTGTCACTTAAACACTTTTTAGGTTGGTTTTGAGTTTGAAAGTCATACTTAGGCATTTTGAGGATGTTTTGGGAGTTAAAGTGTCATTTAGACATTTTTTAGGTACTTTTTAGTTGATCTTGAATATCAAAAAGACACTTAAGAAATATTAAGTTGTTTTGGGGGACTTAGGAACTTTTTAAGTTGTTTTGAGGGTGAAAGTGTCACTTAGACACTTTTTAGGTTGGTTTTGAGTTTGAAAGTCATACTTAGGCATTTTAAAGTTGTTTTGGGAGTTAAAGTGTCATTTAGACATCTTTTAGGTACATTTTAATTGGTTTTAAATATTATTTTGAAAGTCATGCAAATGAATTTGCTTTATTAATTTTAAGCATGTTGTGCTTATTGGACTTTACAATTATGCTTTTCAGGTCTATTTTGAAGAAGGCCAGAAATGTCATTTTGAAGCATTTTCTGTGAAGACTAACAACCCAATTGAAGCATTTTTTTTTTTTTTTATTTTGTATTTAGTATTATTTTGTTCATTTTGTATAGCAAAATGAAAGCTAATAACTCAGGAAACAAACACTAAGAATAGTTTTTCAAATTTTATATGGTAAAGGAATTAAGGGTTGAATACATTGTCTAAACTTGTTGTTATGATGTTGAACATGTTTTGTTACAGGAAATTGAAATTATTTTTATTTTAAATATTGATCCCCAAGCATATAATATAAAAATAATAAATATGTTGACAATTATAGAGCCATGACGATATTTCATGCGTGGGCAAAAATGAAAATTTTGGCTATGTTTACCTGTGCGTAGGCATAAAACACTATCTATCGACGTATTATGCGTGGGCAGAAATAGAGTTTTGCCGACGGAAGTTGTAACATGGGCAAAAATGTGATTTTTGCCCACGAATGTTGATGCGTGGTTAGAAATCAATTTCTGCCCACATTTTTTGCATGAGCATGCGATTTCTGCCCACGAATGTTGATAAGTGGCCAAAAATCAATTTCGGCCGACGTTTGTAACGTGGGCAGAAAGACTATTTCTATCCATGTGTTTCATTGCGTGGGCATTTCTACCAACGAAATGTTAAGAAACATGGGCAGAAGATCTACCCACAGCCTTTTGCCAACATTGTTTGCCCACACAAAAAAAAAAAAAAACGTCGGTAGAAGCATTGCCCATGCATTTTTGAAGATCTGCTGACATTTTTTTGCGTGGGCAGAGACAACATTTTTAGTAGTGATAGTCTGACCTCAGTAGTGAGGTTACTTACTGAATATCGTCATACTCACTCTTTCCTATGTTACATTTTTCAGGTAAAGCCAAAGATAAAAAGGGGAAGGACAAGAAGAATCTGTGACCTTACCAAAGGGACCAATCATTGCTTCCACTGCCGTTTTCTCATGTTTTCCATGTTCTAGGTCATAGTAGTCAAAAGTTTGAAATCTTAAATTATTTTACTATCTTATTTTAACTTATGTTTTAAGGCAGATCTCGTGGAAACGGTTTTAAGTTCCTTGAAATAATTAATTGATTCAATTTATTTATTTCAAATAAGTTATGTTCTTTTTAATTTGATTCGACAACCGTGTTCTAAAATTATCCATGTATAGAGTAATGTCCTATTAGTAAGTGTTAATGAAGTCGGGTCATTATACATACACTTCCCAAGCTTCGCTTGGATATGTCGCTCAAACTTGACTCTTTCCATGGTTTAGAGTCGAATTGCTATAACGTTCCTTCTCCGGGTGCAAGAACAAACTCGATCCTTTCCGTGATTGAGGATCAAACCGTTACAATACTTTTGTTATGAGTTCTAGAGTAGCCCCTTACAATGGGTTTGTAAATGAATAATAAGTTGAGAAAACTATCCCAAAGAGTAGATTTACAAAGTTAAGCACTCAACAAATCAATCCTCACCATACAATAAATCTCTCTCAAGAATTAGATGAAAAGAAGAAAACTAAAGCTTGGAGAGAGTAACAATCGAGACTTTGTGTTTTTGGAGATGATTGAAAATTATAAAGATTGTTGTAGAAATTTGGAGAAGATAAAGAGTTTAAAAAGGGAGGGAAGATGGTAAAAATCAAATTTAATTTGGGTCTTTAGATTTTGTTAAAATTCAAATAAATGGTGGAGAATTTAAAGTAGTAGTAGTAATAATAATTACAACAACAAAAAGCTCCAAATGGTACTATGCATTAAATGCATAAATTAAAATAATAATATAATAGTATAATAATATAATGGAAAGTTATTATAAATATAAAAAATATCAAACTATTTATAAATATAGAAAAAAATTTATGTCTATCAGCGATAGATTGTGATAGACTTCTATCATAGCCTAGATAGAAATCTATCACTATTTATCATTGATAGACCGTGAAAATTTTCTATACTTGTAAATAGTTTTGCTTATTTTGTTATATTTGAAAAGAGCCCTAATATATATATATTAAAATCATGATTTTTCCGTTTAAGTTTGTTTCAATTATATCTTCTTCGTTTGAACTCTGATTTGAGTGATTCAAATTGCGATGGAGTCATTATTTCAAGTTCTATGCAATGGATACTTCAAAATACTAACATTGTTAGTGAATAAAAGCAAGTTTATTATCATCAAAGCATTAATTAATTAATTAATTAATTAATTAAATAAAATTATATAATTTGAGATTAAGGGGCAAAAAGCCAACAACACATATTATCATATATTGCAACAACCATACAAGGAATGAAGGGAAACTTTACTGTCGTCATGAATCTCGTCGAGGGAAGACGTTGGGAACTTCTTGATTGTCACCCTAGAATCAACAAATGACCTCCAAACAATTCGCTCCCTCTCTCACACGCAAAACACTCTTTAAGGCTCTATAATTTCATGTGTGATTCCTCCTGAAGGCTACTGAAAACCCTAGAATAAATAGGGAAAACGATATCAAAAATTATATTTTTCTAAAATGATCCAAAATATCACCCTAGGACCAAAATGGGCCTAAGGGAAGATGCTTAGCCAAGGCCGACCTTGGCCAAACGCTAAACGAGGCATGCTCCTGGACTTAGTAAGTTGTATAACTATCCTAAAGTGACTCTGAAACCCTATCAAACAACTTAGGTCAACCTCCTCTAGAAATACATTATTATTGCTCCATATAAGGTAACTTGAATCCTAACTAGCTTCTACACTCTTTCACTCTCTCACTTAAGCATTGGATCCTACTCGTATTATCTTTATGTATCTCACAAAATTATCGAATCATAATTTGCCACTTGTTAAATTTTTCTTCCTTTTTTATTTGAAATATTTTAAATTAATTTTTATACATGGATGAGAGTGAAATGAGTCAAGATTGAATACAAGTATTCCTTAAGATCTAATCAATGTAGAGCTTCCTCTCTTGCAAGTGCCAAGAATGTACCATCTTGTTTTTGCCCACTACGACCAAATGAAAAATGGCTCAAGGTTAAAAAATAAATGAAAAATGGCCTTCTGCTGACGTCAGCCACATGTGAAAGTAACCATTTGACCTCAGAACGCGCGTGAGGGCTTTCCTCTCACTCTAGTTTCTCGCTCTAACTTCTCGCTCCTTCCTTTAGTTCCTCATCAGACACAACTACAATTTTTTTCCTTTGTTCGGATTCTTCCTCTCACTTCTCACTCTCGATTCTTGCTCTAGCTTCTTGTTTCTTCCTCTAATTACTCATTGGACACAACTAAAATTTTACAACTAAAATTTTTTTCTAATTCTTTTCCTTTGTTCGAATTCTTCCTCTCGCTTCTTGCTCTAACTTCTCGCTCCTTCCTCTTGTTCCTCATTCGACACAACTACAATTTTTTTCTTTGTTTGAATTTTTCCTCTCGCTTCTTGCTCCTTCCTCGAGTTCCTCATCAGACACAATTGCAATTTTTCTTCGATTCTTTTGTTCATATTCTTTCTCTCACTTCTCGCTCCTTCCTCTAGTTCCTCATCAGACATAACAACAATTTCTGTAGAATGAAGAAGGGAGTGAAAAAGAAGTACAAAACAAAGAAGAATAAAAACGTAAAAGAAAAAAGGAAGAAGAAGAAGAACGCATGAAAAACATAGAAGAAAATGATGAAGAAGACAACAATGCAAAACCAATAAGAAGCGAAAGAAGAAGGATGCAAAAGAGAAGAAGACGAACACAGAAAAAAAAAAAAAAGGCAAGATCAAGCAAACAAAACAAAGAAGAAAAAAATGCATTTGGAGTTAAAGTGATAATTTATCATGGTGATGACAAAAGCAAAGGACCATAATTTATTTGTTTTCAAATTTGGGGTTAATTTTCATTTGGGCTAATAAGGGACCATTGCCAGGATTTGCATAATGAATTGAATTTGATTCTTTACCTACGAACAATCCACAGTTTCATTCATGTTCAATCAAAATGTTAAAGTGAGTATGAAAGGCGATTCCATTTTGAGGCCAAAATGTTAGCGAACTATGCTCTTCGATCATCTTGTGCTCTGCACATTTCTTTGAAAATTTCTCATGAAAGGGCTTCGTCTTTTCCAGAGATGGACAGTATTGGATTAGCCCATTTTAACGACGTCACTGCACTTTTTCATGAATATGGCTTTTCAGAATTTTCCTCTTCTCTCTTTTATGCTTTACAGTAGACTACTCTTCATTTGAAATCTAGGGCAATTGCTATCCTCTCATTGGTCGTTTTGATTTGATATGCCAGTATCAAGATGGGAAAGTTGAGAATGTTGTACGATTGGAACTTGACGTTCGAAAATTGAGATTGTTGGGAATGTGGTGATTGTGTTTGGAGAGCTCGGGGGATGACTTTCAAGTGTTGTGTTGGGTATGTGATAATGGTATACTATAGTATTATTTATTGATGAGAATACAATGGTTCAGGACATGAGCATGAGATGCCTATGTATTTGGTGGATAGAACAGACTATGCTTTTATTGGTCCCATGCTTGCGTATTAAATGTTCGCCCAAATTGAAACTAAAAAACATCGTCAGGGATCTAGATCACATGTGGTGTGTAATGCATAGCTAAAAAAATGCTAGTAACTATCTGAATGACTAAACAAAGACTTGCCAACGGACCAGGTTGGATAATCTATCAAAATGTTGATTAAAAATAGGTTGTTTAAGAAGTGAGAATCATTGGTTTCTTTTAATCATTTCTCTTTTCTATCGTGACTGGTTTTGTTAGTTATTTCCCACCTTTTTAGCGTTCAGCTAGGTTCTATGATTTATGTAGTTTGATAAAGAGAGGAAGGTGATGTTTGTAAATTTGTGTAATGTACATAGTCCTTAACTGCTTACTATATGTTTGTAATTAACTGCTTAACGGTACATGTTGCATATAAACATACGTATATATACAGAAGAATACATAAGGAAGATGACTGTCCCAGCTATGTTATTGGGGACATTCAACAGGGCAGTGTTTCAAAGTTTCTAAGTCAGTACGATATTTCGGTATTTTTGTTATGCCTATTAAGGTCCTCAAGAAAACTCACCAGAATGGTTGTTCTATATTTTCTGATAATTGATAAGATCCCTAACAGCATAATGTGATTTCTCATTTAATTTACAGTTTTTTTTGTCATCATAGCTTTCACATTCTTCAAGGAACTTTTTTATGTGTTGCTTATTCAGATACAACTATCATAAGAAGGGAATTATACCCTTTTGGAATATCCTCTGGCCAGGAGCAAGAATTGCCAAAGGATCATAGATAGATTTCCTCTGCAAGATAGTCTGCCACTTGGGCCCAAAGTGAGATCTCCATTCTTCTTGGGTGCTGTAGTGGGGAAGGTATTGCTTAACACCAGGGAGAAACTCAATACAGTAATCCAAAATTCTTTGATTTTGTTCTAAAATGTGTTCTAGGCCATCTGTTCCAAGGGAAGATGGAACTGCAGAAGATAAGAATGCCACTAAGTAGAAAATATCTTCATCTGGAGTGACCAAAGATGTTCTGTTGTTCCACCTGAACCAATGAAAATTGAGAATGAGACTGTGAGCATGATAAAAAGCAAGTTTTTTTTAATAATGAATAATTTGTGAGACAATTACTTGGATTTGTTAACTGGGTAGATTATGATAGGTCCATTGCTAGTATCCTTGAGGATGTTACCGAAGACCTCTTGAGCAAAATCATGTATTTGGCTTTTTGGAATCAGTAAATTTAACCATGGATGAGGAATTTCCCATAAACCTTTTGATCGTAGCTTGTTCTCAGAGACGTGAACACGATCCAGGAAATCCAGGTAAGTAACTTCTGATGTGAAGAGGGTTGATGGAATATAGCTCAATCCTGTCAACAAGCTTTCAACTTTCTGCATTAGAAGAAGAAGAAGTTAACAAACAGTACTTTATGGGTTTGTTTTTGTTTAGATGGCACAACTTCTGATGACTCCTCACCTTGTTCATAAAGTCGATTTCATCTGGGTTGAAGTACTTTGCTATTTCCAAGCAGAAGAAAATTTTTCCATCTGAATTGAATTTGCTGGCTTGCAGTGGTTCTTTGGGATTAAAAGAGGATCTCCAGTTATTGAGGAGACCAGTTCTGTTAATAAATACAAATCCTTCGATATAATCAAATTGATCATTGGATGATATCAGATACTCTTGGTCTCTTGTAAACTTGGAGAAGTCTGAGTACAGCACCCTTATCCATTTTACCTGTAAAAAATGATGGATTGTGTTTCAAACTAAGAAGCATCACTAGAAAATTTCTGTACCTCGATATAACGATATGGAATATGCTCTTACCATTTTTGGTGCTTTTTCCAAAGAAATTCTTGCCCTTGTTATGATGCCAAACTGTCCGAGCCCACCAAGAACAGCATGGAAAAGGTCTGCATTTTGATTCTCTGAACAGACAACCACCTCTCCTTTTCCTGCAAAAATTTCAGATATCAGGCTTTATAACTTTTATGTTTTTTTTTTCCTCAAAACATCTTAAGAGCACAAAAGATTTCAAACCTTGAAATGCATTTAGTTTCAGCAATACTCTTAAAACTTTTCATTAAGACCAATGAGTTGAAAAAACTAGAACAGTGCACACAGAAAGTAGTCACTGTTGTCATTTTAACTAGAACATTACTAGGAAGAAAAAAAAGGTTGCCTCTTTGTGAAATGACAAGTGATGTTACATGATATGTTATGATATCAAGCTACACTGTTCTGGTAAAAAAAAAAAAAGAAAAGAAAAGAAAAAAAGATCTTTTGGTAAGGAATATGATGAACAGTACGAAGGTACCTGTGACAACTTCCAGCTGATAAACATTGCTGATTTGGGGTCCATGCCTGAAGGCCTGCCCACTAATGCCAGCATTTGACAAGGTGCCTCCAACAGTAAGATGCAAGTAATCTGTCCAAGATTTTGGTGCCAGCCCCTGTTTAAGAGTTTCATGCAGGATATTTATCCACAGCTCTCCAGCTGAAACATCCACATAAGGTAATTCCCCTGCATTTATTTTCATTTCTGGCCCCTTAAATGATTCCATACTGATAACTACACCATTATAGGCTTGAGCTTGACCTTGGATGGAATGTCCATGGCCTCTAGCTGCAACCGTCAAGTCCGACGCGTATCCCATTCTGAAAATATGGTTTATCGTGCTTGAAATATCGGCGACTGATTTTGGATGTAAAACAGCTAATGGGAGTGAATGGTATCTGTTTCCAAAATCTGTTGCTGCTTGATGATTATTGTCAAAGCTGAGATATCCATCCAATTCAAGTGTTTGCAGTGCATAAGTTGTTATATCAGAAGAACCAAAATGAGGAGGAATTGTTGAGGCTGCAAATAAGTTGTTGGTGCTATCTGGTATGCAACTTATGTATAGAATTATGTATAACTTGAGGCAAATAATGCTTTGTTTGATGAAGCCAGAAGATGGTGACTCCATCTTTTCTTGAGAGTATGGTTTGAGGGAGAAAGAGGGAGAGAGAAAAGAGTGAGAGAGAGAGAGAGAGAGAGTTTCACTGTTCTGTTCTTTGTGAGGCAAAGCAAAAGGAGAGGTGCAGAGGAGCCTAAGGGATTGAGTGGAATGAATGGGAATTTAAAGAAGTTCTTGGGAGGCATAGTCAAACACATAGTTAGTGGTGACTTTAGGCAAGCTAGCTACCAGTACTCCTTTTGGTTCACCTTTTTGAGGTTAAAGAAAACAGAGGAGATGAAAAGGAAAAAAAAAATGTCACAAAGAAAAAAATTTGAAAGTGGAAAAAGAACTGACCAAAAACAAGACCATAAAATATATTGCCTTTTCCTTTTCCCTATTGACACTTTCTGGAAACAGTTCTAAACCAAACTTTTCTTGAAAACAAAATTTCACCTTGACCATTCGTTGAGGAAAGTGCGGGGTGGTGTTTGTTACTACATGAAGCAAAGATTTTATGTTTCTCTTAATACCAATCACTGCCTAAATTCACTGTTTTGTCTTCTTTACACACTGAATGTGACTTCAAAACTACTGTAATTGGCTGATTTTTCACTGTTTGTCTGCTATATACATATATATTGTACAATCTAAATTCAATTTCCCTATTGTAGAGTGAATGGCGGGCTGGCCCCTACTAAGTTTCCTGCTTCTTCAAGCTGAGTGTCTGGGGAGTCAGATTACTGGGACCCACTCCAGTTTTTTTCTTCACAAGAGTATATATATGCTTTGACAGCTCTTACCAATGAGTTATACAGTTGTTTCTACATAATTTCCATGAAGTTTTTTACATATTCATCATTAGTTTTGGATATGATGATCAAAAATTCCAAAAGGGTAAGCATAATCTTAGATTCAAACTCTGTGTTAGAGGATCCTTGAGAGTTTTTTCGATGTCGATTTTCTTAAGACCATCTTTTTTCCAAAGGACAAACACAATTTACATTGTATACTAAGTAAGATGTGTGAATTTCTGGTTGAAATCCGTGTTAGGAGATTCTCCGATGCCGATTTTTCGTAAGGTTGAATAATGAAAAGATTCGTACAGGTGCACGTGAAACTAGCTCAATCCTCCACAGTTCTTAGAAAAAGTAAACAGAATAAGCATAATAGATATGTTGAATGTTGACAAACATATTTTTGAAAAGGAAATAAATAGGAACGAATTTAGAAACAAAGCTTCATACGTCGATTTTTACAACTGTTCTTAAATCTCTCCATTCGATGTCATTTCGGATAGTGTTTCTATAGACTGAAGTTGTTTAAGTTAGAGGTACATTTAATCATTTAGATTATAATTTTCAAAAGGTATTCAAACACAGTCAAGGGCCCATTTGGTGTCAATTCTTTTTCTCAAGTGAATGAGAACCAGTACCACCAAGTGAATTGTATTCATGTTCAACTGCATCTAGACTTTGATTTTATGTTTTCTTTGATTCAGTGAGTGACAAAAGTTGGTGTTTTCGGGTGCAGAAGAACGAGTGTCTGAAAAGGAGAGATGAAAGTTATATCAAACATATATAATGAGTGCATAGCAGCAGCAAGAAGAAAAGGTTTTTTTAATATATGGACGGTTCCCAGCATCAAATTATTATTTGTATTTTATTTAATAAGTTGAATGTAATTTTAGTATTTTCCAATTTGCCCTTGTTAAATACGGGTATTTTTGTCATTTTACTATGAACTAAGATATGACATTAGGATTTTCATAGGGAGGCTATCTAAAGCCTTGCCTTCAGGTTGTTTGATCAATTTTATGATGAATTGAATCTTGATCTTTGTGTTTTCTTTCAAGTATAGCCAAAAGAGTTTTTTGAGTTATGCAATTCATGTATTGAATTGCATGCCAATAACATTCAAGTAAGATTGATCTTGGGTCAAGGAATTTTTTTTTTTTTTTTTTTTTTTTTTTTGTTTGCCATAAAATTTAAATTTATTTTGTTTTTGGTTAAAGAAATTTTTTTTTTTTTTTTTTTGTTTGCCATAAAATTTAAATTTATTTTGTTTTTGGTTAAAGAAATTTTTTTTTTTTTTTTTTTGTTTGCCATAAAATTTAAATTTATTTTGTTTTTGGTTAAAGAAATTTTTTTTTTTTTTTTTTTGTTTGCCATAAAATTTAAATTTATTTTGTTTTTGGTTAAAGAAATTTTTTTTTTTTTTTTTTTGTTTGCCATAAAATTTAAATTTATTTTGTTTTTGGTTAAAGAAATTTTTTTTTTTTTTTTTTTGTTTGCCATAAAATTTAAATTTATTTTGTTTTTGGTTAAAGAAATTTTTTTTTTTTTTTTTTTGTTTGCCATAAAATTTAAATTTATTTTGTTTTTGGTTAAAGAAATTTTTTTTTTTTTTTTTTTGTTTGCCATAAAATTTAAATTTATTTTGTTTTTGGTTAAAGAAATTTTTTTTTTTTTTTTTTTGTTTGCCATAAAATTTAAATTTATTTTGTTTTTGGTTAAAGAAATTTTTTTTTTTTTTTTTTTGTTTGCCATAAAATTTAAATTTATTTTGTTTTTGGTTAAAGAAATTTTTTTTTTTTTTTTTTTTTTGGTCATTAGAGCTTTATTTTAAGGCAATTGGTTAATTTCACAAATAATACATTTTTTTTTTTTTAGAATGACAAAAATAGAGTGGTGTGAAATTTTTTTTTAAAAATAATATGATAATTGAAAAATATGTCTCATTTAGAGTTAGTTGAGAAAAATAGGTGAAAAAATCGTGGACGGAGTCCATGAGTTTCATAAGGTAATCATGGACCGGTCCACAATTTCCTTTAATTTAAATCTGGTCAAATATCTACCACATAGGATGGCACATAGAACTCATGGACGAGGTCCATGAGTTAGTCTCTGTTTTTTTTTTTTTTTCTTTCTCCTATTTAGTTTTTTATGTTTAGTTTTATCTTTCACTTTAACACTAAAAGCAGAATTGAACAAATACAACAATAATATTTTGGTTGAACACAAAACAATTAAAGAAAGGGAAATAGAGAGACTCACAAAGTTGATATTATTTTAGTTTCCTTTTTTAGATTACCTTAATATCTTTTATTCTCTCTTTCAAAATTAATTAATCAAAATAATTATTATTTCCTTTTGAATGTTCTCCTCTTTAATGTCAAATTATTTCTATATTAAGATGAGATTTGCACAACTTAAGTTATTAATAAGTTCAAAGAGGTAATTATATATATCTTCCTTATCTTTTACTAATTTAATTGATTGATTGATGAGATATTTTTCATTATTGAGTGAATGATTATTTGCTATAAATTCAAAATATTACTATTAATCATTTTTCTGGGCATGTTTTATAAGCATAATAAAAAAAGAGAAAAAAAAAACTACATTTATCAAACAACATTTAAGAAAAAAAAACAAAAAAAACCAAAAAAAAATCCCCTCCTTAAAAGCCAGAGATGATGGCATGAGGTGGAGTGGTACAAAAGGAAAAAATTGGAAAACAACTATGGTAATTTACTAGGGTAGGGGAGAAAACAGAGGAAATCGTGGAACCCGTCCATGATTTCCATTCACATCAGCATTGATGTCATAACGTGGCAGCCATGTGAGGGGAAATCGTGGACTTGATCCACAATTATCCTAAATCGTGGATTGGGTCTATGATTTCATTTAAATAAACGTGGACCTGGTACACGTTTTTCAAAAATTGTGTATCCGGTCCACGTTTTTTCAACCTATTTTTGACAATTCTTTCATTTCCACCCTATTTTTGTCATTATTTATTAAAATAATATTATTTTTTTACAAAACTTTTAAAGCAATTCCTATCTAATCCAATCTTTAATGTTGAAACCATATCGATTTGGGGTTTTAGCGGTTGAGAATTAGGGGGTGTTTGGGGCAAGGAGTAGAATAGTGAGCTCTACGGAGTTATGAAGTCTAGGGAGTTGTGAACGCTAGGGGCCGACAATGTAAGAAGTTGATAAGGTATAAAATTGATGTTTTTTAATAATGGAATCTACAAATTCCTTGGACCAAACAAGGTATAGTGTTCTGAACCTCTACTTCTCAGAAAGCTTAATTTACTACCATGTGATAATTCATTATACTTCTTGTGTGGATTTAAAAGGTATATGGTTTCATTGTCAAACTTGCAATGGAGTTTAGGAGAGAGAGGGATTGTGAAGGGGTGGGGCCCTAGACATGTGATCTTCATAAGGAGGTGTAGTGGCCCAAGAAAAGGAAGATAAAGAAAGATTTTGAAAAGAGAGGATGAAGAGGCTTAGACAAAGGAGTTGTGAGAGGGTATGTTTGGGTTTGGTAGAAATGGAATTACAAAAAATTGATTCCATTGTTTGATTGGATGGCATTGATTCTAATTTCAATTTCGGTTGCCCCAATATTATTATTCTTTTCTATGGAAGGTGGACTCTGGCCCATCATGAGGTTGAGTTGCTAGAGAGAACTCCTCAAAATGGTTGCTTTTTGTAACCTTCATCTGTATGTGTGTACAATTATCTTTCAAACTCACCATCACCATCTAAAAAGAAGGATGAGAATATTAAAATTGTTTGGGAGTCCTTTTGAAAAGTAGCTTTTCAATTTTATGTTCTCACAAAGAGATATATAGATATATGATTAACTTATTATATAAGTTAAAATTATTACACACATTAGATTACTACATATTTTCGATAGGAGAAATAATTTGAGTCGTTTTATAAATACACTTAAAACTGTAAACAAGAATAGAACTATTGTGTCTATCTCATTCCTAAAACTCTTATGATACAATTTTTTTTTTTAGTTTTCTATTTTTGAAAAGTGCACTCATATTCTCACATCTTTACTATGGTTTTTTACCTGACCTAGAGATATAATTAGATTCTTAGTCAAGTTTCAAATACGCAAACAAGTTTTTGAAAAACTAGGACATTTTATAGTTTCTAATACTTCACTTGAATTTTGGAAACATTTGAAGAAATCGTGTGTCGTTGCTTTGTCAAGCTTTTCCCCATCGGAAAAAATTCTCAACAGCTACCTTGCATAGGAGTTTAGGTTGTGTCTTAGTACTAGTGTGTGGCATCCATTGTTGTTATTATAATTCTTGGCTATACGTGTACGTACCTAGAAATGCTCTCATTTATGTTAGGGGCATTAAAACAAAACTTCGATTAATTAAATACTTATAACAATTTATAAGTTCAATCGAAAAAGTTAAATGTTTTGCATGATTTTTTAAAATTAAATCTAAAAAAGGATATAAATTGATATACTTATGAAAGATCAGAGTTTAAATTAATATATTTATGAAAGTTTAGGGTTTAAATTGATACAATTACTAGTTTAGGGTTAAATTGATACAACTCCAAAGTTCACGAATATGAATTGATATTTGGGGGAAAAAAAAAAAAAAAAACACCTAAAGAAGAATGTTTGGTACATTCCCATGTGAAAAGGCAGTTCTATCACCAATATTTTCCATGGTAGCTCCATTTGGTTGGTGGTGTTAGCATGTAGGGGCCTGTTTGTGTGTACTTTGTAGAGAAGGATATGGTTTCTTCTCCTCTAGTTGAAAAGAAGTAAATAAATTAATAAATATATTAAAAATAATAATAATAGAAGTTTTGAAAAGAAAGTGGACATAGAGATGACAGTTTGAATGGAAAAAAAAAAAAAACAAAAACACTAAAAAGGCTATATATATATATATATATATATTTAACACCTAGATTGCTTTTCTCTATATAATGAAAATAATGCTATTCTAATACATTGCATTGCATTATGTCCCCAATAAGCTTCTATTTTGGAGTTTATTAAATACTTAACTTCTCTTTATTGGGGAACCTGATGAGCATCACTTTGAAAATGATCGGTTGTTGTTTAATTAGAGACATTTTTTTTTCTAATTTTTTTATTATTTTTTATTTTTTATTCTCTTTCCCTTATGAAAATGTATGTATTTGTTTATGTGATCTTATTTAAGTGACTTTTGTTGTCTCAAATATTGGAATCAATGACACACACAAACCTACTTTGAAAATTCAACCTCCCCACAAAGAAAAAAATTATGGTCAAATCTCTATGATAGTAGAGGGCAAGAGAGAATATTATTTGATCCTATAAAATTTTAAGTGTTAGAGTTTTTTTTTCTCTCTCTCTCTTAGAAATTTGGATATTGTTCATAATGCTTACAACCTAAAACAACCCCTACAAAGAATCTTTTTGTGGGTTTCATATATATGGAAAGTTTCCTCATTCATCTTTCATACCAAATTGAATCTATAAACGTTTTTCTTATTCATACTTTGATTACTTGATGAGGAAGTTTTTTATTTTTTAATAATTATGGCAATCTATATATAGTAGAGTAGATAAGATACAAATTATTATTTTAAGAATTGATGGTTCGATTTTTCACCTTGCAATTATTGTTGAATTTAGAGAAAAAAATCATTTATGTCAGCTCGGATATAACTCATCCAATGTATATAAGCTTGATGACTTGAGGGGAAGGTTTTATAAATTATAATCACCTTTTAGTTAGGTGCAAAAACAAACTAAAATAAAAATGAGAGAGAAGACACAATTTTTTAAAGTTTGTTACCCTAAATATTAAACCTTGTTTTTAAAAAAGCAAACTTTATGTGAGAATTCTAATAAAATCTCTCTAAATTAAAAAGACTGACTTTCATTAATTTAATTTCAAGCATTTTCTTATTACAATTTATTTTATTTTATATAAAAAGAAATGTTAGCTAAGAGATAAATTTCTATAGAAATAGAGGTTAAAGTGTACAGGGACACTACATGTGAGTAGTTCACGAGGAAAAGAAAAAAAAGCAGAGAAATTTAGAAATGGTACATAACTATTTTTTCATTTTTTTAATTTTGAAACTTATAATCATAAAACCATTTTTCAAGACTTGAAAACGAACGTTTGAGTATGTTATAAAACCATTTTGTCTGGTTTTGTTTTTTCTATTTATTTATTTATTTATTTATTTATAAAATATATATATAAAAACAAAAAACAAAAGTTGATATAGTTTAGCTAGTGACACCTTAATTAATTTTTAAAAATTTAAATGTAACTTGAACAAATGTTAAAAAAGGAGACTAATTACGTTAGGAAAAAAAAAAGGAAAACATAGTTTTTTATTCCTAAATTTTTAGTCTAGTTTTTGTTAGATTCATAGGTTTCAAAATGTTACACTTTTACTTCAAGATATCAAATTTAATTTTTATTTAGTTCATAACTTTCAACAAAATCCTACATTTCTACTTTTGAGTTTTGAGTTTTGTTTACATTTGGTCTCTAAATTTCAAGATTTACACTTTTAGCATAGATTTTTTTTTTTTTTATTACTAAATACTCACTTTTGATCATTGGTGTTACTATAATCTCTACTATAGTTTAACATGATTAAAATAATTATAATTAAATTAGATTTCATTAATTTTGTTTTTATCATTATTAAAATAAATTAAAAAAATGTAAATTGAAATTATTTTAAATTAATTAACTAAAAGTTAATTAACTCAGAGTAAAAAAGAAAAATATTGAAACTTGGACCAAATGAAAACTAAACTCAAAATTCAAGAGTAAAAATGTATATATTTTAAAACTTAGAGACTAAATAGAAATTAAACTCAAAATTCAGAAGTACAACGTGTAACATATTGAAATTTAAGGATTAAATAGAAACTATTTGCAAAACCTTCTAACCAATATGATATAATTTTTTTTTCTTAATAAAAATAGTTAGCATAAATAAACAAACAAATCCAAAATAGCAATCAAGTTGAAAAGTTTCTCCTTGGAAATGTTTGTCATATAATTGAATCCTAAATGGCCTTTATATAATGCATAATTCCATACATGTTAATAAATTTCAAATCAACAAAAAAATGTTTTGTCATATAATTAGATCCTAAAATGGTCTTTAGATAATGGATAATTCTATACATGGTAATAAATTTTAAACCAACCAAAAAAAAAGAAGAAGAAGAAGAAGAAGAAGAAGAAGAAGAAGAAGAAGAAGAAGAAGAAGAAGAAAGAAAGAAGAGGGGAAGAAGGAAAAAAAATTGATAATGGCCACTTTTTCACTTTCAAATCTACAATGATGAATCTCTTTTTCCTTCTTCCTCTTCCTATTTCTTTTTTTTTTTAAAAAAAAAAAACAAACTATTTTCTTCTTATGAATACTAAAAAGTGAAACAAACTGAGCTTTCAATCCAAAAAGGGTGGCCTATCCAAGCTTCTGGCTTTGAAAACCCTAGATCCCCTACACTTTCACAACCCACCAATGATAATTTCCTTTTTCAAAAATTTTGTGTATTGGGCAATTCCCCATTTTAGACCTATTTTTTTTAAGATATGCATTACACACACTATTTTTCATTTTAAAAAAAAAAAAAGTAATTTAGTTTATGTTTGTAAACTAAACTAACTACTTTCAATAGTATTTTTGCACAAATTTAAGTTATTTGATTAATGTACATTAAACGTTGAATAGTTTTGNTTTTTTTTTTTTTTTTTTTTTTTTACAATTAACTTTCTACTTAGTATTTATGTAAAAATTGTTGCAATTCTTTAAATTTAAGGTCAAGATTGCAATACGTTGTCTAAGTTTTAAGGGCAATGTATATCATGGAAATTGAAAGTTTAGAGCAAAGTTTTGATATAAATCTACAAGTTTAATGGAAAAAATGATTTTGTTCTTATTTTTACCAATACTAATGATTCTAATACTAAGTACTACAATGAACGGAGTTTTCCATCATGAAAAACCATTAAAAAAAATTGATGGTAAGTTTAATGTAATGACCTTTAATCAATGATACTACGAGGATGAAAATTTTCGTGGATCTGTAAATCAAAAGATTGATATCGATATTAAATATTCATGGATATCTTCAACATCTTTTATTAATATTTGTAAAACATAAAAGTATCATCTATTTAGTCCAATATGAATAGTAATACTAATAACAATTTCTATAACCCAGTTTGGGAGTAAAAACAACTTAATTATTCATCTAAATAAATTTTATAAAATTCATGATTTACAAAAATATCCGTCGATATAGATATTTAATCGATATATCTGTTGATATATCCGTAAAATTGAAATGTCGATATCGATATTGACATCGATATTTTAATTATTGATGCCATGTCAATTATAAGATTCAAAGTATTATGCGGATGTATGTGATTTGAAGGAACATATATAATTTTTGTTTGACTTCAACATTGTGAAGGTGGAAAATTGAATCATCAATTTGTAAGATGCATGGTAACAGGGATATATTAACTTTCACCGACGAGGCTTCAACGACGTTTTATGTGATTTGTTGTTTACATTGCTACAGGGTTCTTGCGACGATTCTGTTGCTTTGGTCATGTTTTAATTCCAATTGTGTTGTGTTCTAATTAGAAAATATAATATGTCAATTTGATTAAAAAAGTTGATAATTGTAATAAAGGTACTGTCTAATTTGGTCTCTGTACTTTTAAAATTCTCAAATTTGATTCATATAATTTCAAAACGTTCATTTTAGTCTTTGTTCAACTTTGGTTCATTTTGGCCATTGAACTTTTACTATAAAATTTTCAATTTGACCTCTTCCACTTACAATAAACACTCTCTCCATTCACATTGGTATTGATATATGCGAACACCTTTCGAAAGAAGGACACTCCTAAAGTGCCATGAGGCCAAGCATAGATCTTAAGGTGTGAACTTTTGGGGAGAAACGTGAAAGGAAAATGACATATCATATATATCTTTTTCCTTCCACTGAGTGTTTTAAATCTAGGGTTTATTACTTAGGTACATCTGGCTAATAATTTATCTAAGTTCTTTGTTAATTTGCCCAACATAACTCTTATATTGGATAGTTTAACAATTTTGATAATGATTTATCAGACACTTTAATAAATCAAATCAATTATTGCATGCTTATAAAATATTTGACTAATTAACCTTTCAGGTCCATTTCCAAGTAGGGGGTGTTTCGTTTTTGTCAACTTAAATACCCCAACCTTTGACAAAACCTTCCTTAGAAAAAGGTCCTTTATAGACAAATATTTTATAAATTTAATCTTTTAAAACATTCATTTTAATCCTATTAAAACAAATTTAAGAGATTAACCTATTTCTAATCAAATTGAAAATATTAAGCATAAGACTAGGTGAAATTGATTTTAAACCATTTAAAAATCATTCATAACTTATGTTTGCATGCAACTCTTTATTATAGATTTTAATCTATCTCATTAAAACATAACACTTATATTTTAATGAAAAATTAAAACTTATAACATGCATTTTAATGACATTAGCTAAATATAACCATTATATTTACTAAGGTAATATCATGCTCAATGAATACCCATTTTCATTAAGCAATATAACACTTTATATTAAATAATGAAATTCAAGCTATCTCTTCATACAATATAACAATTATATCAAGGTATGCTGCATGAACATGCTTATAACATACAACTATATAATGCAACTTTATATTAAATAGAATGTGTGTGCATGCTAATAATGTCATAAAATCATATGATATAACACTTATATTAAATATGATGCATGAATCATATATATCCTAAGGTGGGATTTTAAAACTATATGACATACAACATGTAACATACTCTAATGTAATTATACATCACATGTAATATAAATTAAACAACAAAATAGACCGATTTTGACATCCCTAAGAATTAATTAAATTAATATACTCAAATTATATCAATTTAATTAATAAAACAAATAAAATTCAAAACAACAACTGCCCACGCTTCTAGGACTTGAAACCACAATCCGGCCTCCAACGATTGCGTGCTTGGGAAGTTCAAAGCGCCTAGGCGCTTAGGGAGAGCACTTCGACACATAAAGCCAAATAGTCAAAGCACCTTGCGCAGCGCCCAGGCGCTAAGTGATAACGCCAAGGCACTTGGCAAAAATGTGGTCTAGCGTCTAGGCATTCTGACATAGTAGCTTTCTATACAGCACTATTTTGCTCCACTTTTGCTCCAAATTCGATCTCCGTCTTCAATAACACTTGCTATCACGATGGACACGGACTTACAGACTCGATAGTAGAAAATAAATACCCAAAACAATGAGCGCTTACAATTTTAATCTCATTAAAATAGTAAACTAAAGTGCCAAAAACAAAAACATCTATTTTGTAGTCCCCACATTCATAATGCAGAAAGTATCCACCTTGTTCTCTAGTTTTTGTTTTCGAAAAAAATAAAAAAAATAAAAGCACAATTTGGCTCTAATACCAATAGCATGCTTTTAGAGGAGATTAGGAGCAAGAAAAACTCTACGTTTTAAGAGAAAAACTCTACCTTTAAAGATTGTCTTTTAGATATTTTCTTCTCCTTACTTGAACTCTAAAAAACAAAGTCTTCTTAGAACTCAACGTGTAGAGCAACGCCTTGAGACACCACCAAGAAAGTCTTCCTTGCTATTCTTGGGAAGAACCAAGAGAATGGTTGGGTCTCTAGTTTTGGAGAGGGAAGAGAGATTTTAGAGAGAATTGAAGTGAGATTTCTTTTTGGTAGAGAGATCTATATTCCTTAGTAAAGAAAACCCAATTCTTTTTCTTTTACGTTCTCCAAAAAATGTGAGAGAGAGGGAGTAGGGAGTTATCTTAAAATAACTCCTTCAAAACAATGAATAACTCCCATTGAGAGTTATTTCGAATATTAAATATAATAAAATAAAATAATATGAATATAAAAATATATATTAAATCAAATTTAATATATATAATTAAATAAATATAACTAATTAATTAACAATTAATAAATTATGGATCTATAGATGAGAAGCTCCAATGATATTAGATTAATTAATTAAACTCTTTAATTAAAACAATCAATATTCATTAATTGTAGGTTACTCCCCTAAAAACTTACAATTGTACTTTTCACACTATAGATATATTTGATGTTCACAAATATAACCAACCAATTGTAAGTCGACCCTTCACAAATGCTCGTAACATGGGTCAAATTACCATTTTACCCCTTGTAGTTACATCTAACTCTTTAAGTACCACTAATCCCTCTAATGAACAACAATTTATAGTCAGACTATAAACTAACCTTCTCGGGCCAGTGAGAGAGGAAGATAATTGAGGAATGGCTAAGTATGAAAGCATAAGAGAGGAAGTTGGTAGCGTAAGCTTTGGAGGCACAACATGGACGCATAAGTAAGCAATCAAGAGAGTCCATGGGGCCATGTTAGGGAGTCATGGACACATAGACCAGAGTAAAGAAGGAGGTGGACGCATACATAAGAGAGTTGGAGGAAACCACAAACATAGTGAGCTTTTTTAGTAGAAATTTGACCAAGTGTGGGAACCTCGGATTAGTTGGATGCATACCTCCTAAAAAAGGAGATTTTGGCTATGTGTTGGATTCTTAGAAGGAGCTTGGACGCATAGAAGGAGGAGATGGATGCATAGGAAGGTGTTGGCAAGGAAATTGGGCTGAGTATAGAAAGGTTAGAAGAAGAAAAGAGAGTAACCTGAGAAGCATTACCATGAACACATGGTATAGGGAGGTTGGATGCATGGTCCCTATCCTGGGACTAGGTTGAACGAATGGACCTAGTTTCTGAGCCTATGGCAGGGATTTCCTCAGTGGGATAGTTAGGGGGCAACTGGTGCCTAGTTCCTGAGCCTATAAAAAGTACCGAGAGGATGGTTAGGGGACCGACGGGCCTAACTCCTAAGTCTCGAAGGTAAGACTATGTGCACATAGGGGACAAATGGATACAGAAATGATGAGATTAGCTGAGCAGGGTTGGCCAGTGGGAAAAACTAGTCAGGAATGCTGAGCCGTGCGAGCCAGTAGGATAAGTAGAGGTTTTGCTGTGCTAGAGGTGCCAGCAGGAGATGTAGATTCTGGAAATTACCCTATGAGGGAGGTTTGAAGGGATTGAATCCCAGCGGAAGCGATTGATCATTGTGCCATTAATTACAATTTAGGAAAAACAAATATTAAGCATACCTACTGAAAATTACAGAGAAGATATTTTTTTCACCTTTGAAGATCTTTCTTCAAGTTCCTTTCTCTCAAAGTTTAGTTTACCGAACAATAATGGGTCTTCCTTAACAAACAGTTCATAAACAACCGAAAGGGCTTTTCCATGCTATTCTCCGACAAGGATGAATGGTGGGATCCTTTTAGAAAGAGAGAGTAAAAAATTAGTTCTCTGTCAAATTGAGAGATCTTGAGTGTGTGAGAGAGATACGGTAGAGTCCAACTACAAATAAAGGAGAGAGAGAAAGAGTAACTCCTTCTCTCTACCCCTACTCCTATGCAATTGTAGGAAAGTTTTATTTAATTAGAATTAAATAAAATGTAGTTTAATTTTAATTAAATAAATAATTAATTAATTACTTTAGTTTAATTTAAATATGCATTTGAATAATTTCAAATGCATCTCTCTCATAACCTATAATTTTAATATGAATTTAACTCATACTATTTATTAAATGAATCTTATTTAATATATTTTTTCATATAATTTAATTTTGAATCTTATTCAAAATCAAATTTATATTATAACATATCTATATACATTATATTAATTGTATCTTATACAATTAACACACATTCCCTTCCTATAATTTAAACCATTCAAATTCTTCAAAAACTCTTTGATCCTTGTTTTACCTGTTACTGCGCTAGCAGGGGAACCTAATGAACCTACAGATTAGAAACTTCAATGATTCGAGATTAATTAATTAAACTTTTTAATTATATCAATCAACATTCATTAACTATGGGTCGATCCTAATGAACTTGTAGAATATTTTGTGTCCACGAATAAAATCATTACAAGTAAGTCAATCCTTCACGAGTCGTTTGTAATTACAATCGGATCAAATTACCATTTTACCCTTGTAATTACCTATTGCTCCTTACGTCTCATTGATCCTATAATGAACAATCTATTTATAGTCCTACCATAAACAAAATCTCTCTTAAGCCAATGAAAGCGATGGGCCCCATTGTTCAAGACCTAATGTCCGGAAGGAGTGGATTCCATCTTGTGTAGCTATGTTTCCAACTCCCTATTCGGTCTTGTCCCAAAATCGTAGGTTTATTGAGTCGGCGACACGAGCTACTCTCAACCATACAAATCAAAGGACAAACCCTCACATGCGGGAGTCCATAACTCACTCAGGATTGAGATCGAGTTACATATGGTCATCTTATGAAATGTTAATCTCTTCAATCAATGGTGTTACAAAGAGAGATTAACTATTTTGCGGTCTGATCTTATACAAAATTCTTGTATAGGATACCCCTATGCGCATGTCTTTACATGAACAATTTGGATCAAATCGTTTGTAACAATCACAAAGTAGGCTGTATCCATAGTGTCACTAAGATAAGGTACCTAACCTTATCCATATACTATAGACCATTTAGATCAATACTTGAACATGATCCACTATGTCAACCACATATGGTTCAAGTTACATTAAATAATCTTGGATCTTAGTTTATTGGATTGAGTTATGCAATGTCTAAATGTCGAATAAAATAAACTCTTTATTTTATTAAATAAATAATTTGTTAACACATTACAAACGACATGATTTAGGGCATAAACCCCAACAACCTTATGATGCATCATCTATTTCGCTTAATTGGAAGACTTTTCTCTAGCCTCTTTTTGTATGTACTGAAGTTTGAGCTTCTCTTTAGTTCTCCTTTGAACACCCTTTTTTTATTAATGCATCACTTTTGTAGGAACTGAGGAGTGATGAAGGTCCTCGACCTCTAGTATATTGTTGAAAAAAAAGTAGAAGAGAGAGATAAAATAGAGGAGGGAGTTGATAATGTGTAGATTGGTAAGCACATTTTCAACTTATTTTCTTCTTAGGGTAAGGATACTAATGCAACTTTCAAGCAACTTTTGAAAGTTTAGAGTTGTTTTTGCAACGAGGTATGCAATTTCAGTTCGTTTATGAACAGTAAGGGTATTTCTAAACTTTTCTTTAAGTTTAAGAGTATTTTTGAAACTTTTGAAAGTTCAAGGGTACTTTAAAATACTAACGATTTTCATCCAAAACTAATGGTAGTTAAGATACTTTTGAACAAGTGTATTTTTAAAACTTGTGAAAGTTCAAAGGTATTTTTGACACAAGGTACAAAGTTCAAGGGTATTTTGTATAATTTAGCCTATAAGTATTTAGATCGCATTTGTTCTTGAGTTTGAGAAGACTTAATTTTGTATAGCTATTAGTCCAAGTTTTTAGATTGTATAGACTGTTTGGATTATGTAGAACAATCAAGTTCAAGAACTTATTTTATATAACTTATTTCCAATGGTTTCCCTTATATTTGGCAACTATCATATTACGAATTTTTTACTTTTGCTTTCATTTTTTTCCGTTTAAAACGAATGGGAAAGAAAAAACATTAACATGTGGGCTTCCATAAACAAAGAAAAAAAATGGTGTAATAACAAAGAGAGAAGGGCCATCAAAATAGGTATGAATTGATCAATTCCCCTAGTAGTAGACTTTCTATGAGGTTGAGTATGTTGTTATTAAAAATAGTTATGTCTTATTATTAGTCATAGGAGAATGAAACATCGCTATCTTTCAGTTATGGTATCCTTGTTTGTGTTATTTTATGAAATATATGGTAACTTTGTAATTTGCCTTAGTTTGTAAAAGATTGAATTGCTTCTATGCATACAAAGTGAGTTGAATTAGGTAAGTTTTCGTATAATTTATTTTATTCAAGGAAGTTAGAGTGGAGGGTGGGTGTGAGTTTAGTATTTTTTTTTTTAAGTTTTAAGTACTTGTTATGTTTATGAATATTATGAAGTTTGAATAAGTTAAATATGAAGTTTGAATAAGTTAAATATTGTGTTTAAGATTAGTTGGGGGGAGGGGAGGGGATGATTGTTTTGTTCAAATGTTGTAACTATAATGTTTCTAGTATTCATTTAAGTTGTAGGAAATTGTTATATTTATTAATGTTGATTAAATTTGAATAAATTGAATGTTGTGTTTGAGATTAGTTTTTGTCAAGAGGGTTGGGTGAGTGTGAGATGAGTGTACGGGGTGGGTGTGGAATACGTGAGAACCTTGTAATTTGCTTGGTTTATAAAAAAATTGAATTGTTTTTATGTATGCAACAAGTGACTTGATCGAATTAGTTAAGTGTTGATATAATTTATTTTTTATGGAAGTTAGAGTGGAGAGTGAATGTAGGTTTAGTATTTTGTTAAGTTTTAAGTAATTGTTATGTTTTATGAGTGTTTATGAAGTTTGAATAAGTTAAATATTGTGTTTAATATTAGTTTATGTTAATAAAGTTTTAACAAGAAAGTTTTGAATCAAGTTTTTACGAGATTAAAGTTGGATGAGTTGAAAGTTGTGTTTGAGATTAGTTTTGAATGTTGGGTTGAATTTGCATGTTTATTACTTAACTGAGCTTTTGATAAGTTTAATCTTCATTATTGGTAACTTTAATAATAACAGTGCTAATTGCTCAATTTGATTAAAATTTAGGTAATTTTAGTGCTTTGGAGGTGCTTTTGGAGTCGCAAGATGAAGATTATGTGAACGATATACCACTCAAGACAACTTTTTTTTGTTGTAATTTTATTTATATGTTTTTGGTAATATGTAAACATTCTCTCTTATAAACAAGAATGTTATGAATGTAGAGGGTAAAAATAATCTGATTAATTTAGAGCCCAAGGTTAGGGCGGAGAATCAAGAATTCATTATAAATGAGATATTTTATTTGGGCCTAAGGAAAAAAAAAAAAAAGAACCTCAGGTAGCTCGACCCATTTGAGCTAAAAGGTCGAGCCAAAAGAATATATATATTTATATATATTTGAGTAAAGTAAAAAAAAAAAAAAAAACAAGAAGTGAACTGAGGGGCGTGGCAACTGCTAGCCCCCCATATGCATTATGAAGGCCGACCTCGTAATTTGGGATTGGCAAGGCTGAGCAACCCGGCTGTATTGCTGGAGTAACTAAAGGGAAAGTGGGGTCGGCACACAAACTTGTTTTACCTTGAAAATGGGATAAAATCCCAATTGTAGTAAAGATTTGCATGGATTCATGCACCCAATCCTATGTGTATATTATTTGTATGTAGAATTTGCATGATTAAGGCTAACATTGAATGTATAATAAAAGCTTTGGTATAGTTTAAACACGTATGAGCCTTGCATTTGAGCTAGTAAAATCAGTTTCATATGATTAGTTTTGGAACTATTAACCAAACAATAATTATTCCGAGAGTGGGTTGTAATTAAACAAATTGGAAAGCTAGCTATTAATTGTTAAACTAATGTTAAAGAGCTATCCAAGAGCCACGCATAATGATGATTTGGATGAGTAACATCTCTGTTAATGGTTTGATCGTGTAACAATTGTTTGGAAGTTTGGGAGTCACTTGGAAGAAGTAAGGTCATCAGCTTTTCAGTTATGGAAAGGTCGACCTATATAATAATCAAGCTATGATCAGAGGAAGGCAAGCCAAGAACTGATACCTATTCTCTATCAATTTAAGTCAATTCTCAAACCTGAGTCTAACTTAAGCATCAGAGTGGATTTGGCAAAACACCACACTGGTGTAAGATTTGTTCATATTGCAAGGTGTTTAATTAATCTTCCTCGAGCAATACAAATTCACCATTGATGCGAATTTCAGCATCAACAGTTGGTGCCCTCTGTGGGAAAGATTTTAATTATGTCCTGCTATTACTACCTTTATCTTTTTATCATGAGCAATAATGTGAACAGAGAGAATTTTCCAACTGATGAGGATGATTCAGATCACGAACGTCATCCAAGACGATAGTCCATATGTGTTTTGGAAACTCAAGTGGCTAGGGCCTCACAACCTATGAGTAAGCTGGCTGATGAGTATGTGGCTTTAGCAGCCAAGGCTGATGGCTTGGATAAAGGCTTGAGCCGGATCATAGAAATGTTGTGATGTCCAAATCCCATTAAGGCAGAATGAGGCAAATTCAATTGAGGAAGGCAAGCATGGGGAAAACACAAAGCCAACCCGTTGGGTCAGAGCGTCACCCCGGTGGTCCGAGATCCTGCCAAGGGTAAGGGCACCGCGATTGAAGGGGTGGGAGACTCCAAGGCACCTACACCTAGAGCATTGGTAAAGCTGAAATTAGGTGGGAATGACAGGCATGTAAATAATCCAGTCTTAAGGAGGAAGTAGCTTGGCGACCGTCACTCTTGAACTCCGACTGTTCAGAATCATGCTCTGATCTTTTTATATTCATTATTTGGAGTAATTAGAGTTATATTAACAATAAACGCATGATTTTAGCATTTGAATTATATAATATGAATAACTCTGCCTTTACTATGTTTACAAAAGAATCTATCCTAGAAATTATGAAATTCTATCTTTTTGAACGCAGGATAGAGCCAAAAAAAAAAAAAAAAAAAAAAAAAAAAAA
>QLSR01000069.1:1114926-1136822 GCA_031780015.1 Citrullus colocynthis | reverse complement strand
AAAAAAAAAAAAAAAAAAAAAAAAGAAGAAGCTAAAATTAATTTAAGTAAAAAAAAAAAAAAAAGGATGCTGGCAAAATAATTGAAGGTCAAAAACGCTTAAAGGCCAACGCGTCGAAGACCATACGTCGAAAAGAAAAAGTGATTTAGACGCTTAGTTGACAACTATCGTGTCAATATGCAAGTGGACAACTGATTTTACCAGATCATGACAGATCCAATGAACCGAAGACGCGAAGAAGTCTGCGTAGCATTGCATGGAATTAAATGCAAAGTTGTTAGATCATCATAAGACCACCTTCATAGGTGAAAGCTCTGCGCAAATTCACCTTCATAGTTGTTAGATCCCATTGCACTTCATGTTCAAAGTAGAGAAATACAAAATGGTGAAAGCTCTGCGTAAATTCACCTTCATAGCCACCCTCCATTTTAAGCTCTTTTGTGAGAAGATTTTGAGAGTTTTCAAAGTCACCTCTCAGAGAGTGAGAATCTATCCCCTGTATAAATTATGTATCAGATAGCCATCATCTCAAGCCTCCAAGAAGTAAGACATTGTCATTGGTGGCTTGACGACTTCCCCTTTCATTCTTTCATAATGAAAATCCTTCTCGCTTGTATTTTGTTAATGACCTTCGAGGGATTTGCTTATTTACTTAATGCAAGTTTGATCAATACTAATCTTCCATCTATTCTCATCTATAACACATTATACTATTAACGTCGAATGATTAATGATTTAAGTGTAAATAGTTAGTATTTCCAAGTGTGATTAAGTATGCTTTCATCTTGATTAAATGAGTACTTCAAACTTGCTTAAATCTATCGAAAAAAAGGATCTAAGTGAGTATATTCATCTGCTTGAGAGAGAAAAATGTGTAACTTTTAGCATTTAAAAAAAAAAAAAAAAAAAAAAAACTGGCTTTAGAAATAAAGTTCAATTTTTGCCCGAAGAATTCACCATGCGTCTTAGAGATAAGATTAATATGGCGTCGAAGCATCAAGAGATGTATTCTCAATCTTGAGTTTGTAAGCATGAAAAATTATTTAAAACAACACCTAGGAAAATGCTAGCTAAGTTATCTTAACTGACTCTTTCTCATAGATCCATCCCTCCCACACATACTATCTGAACATATTTATACTTGTCAAATTTCATCCATTATCCATTCTGCATCATTATTCCACATGTTTATCCACCAATTTATTTTTGTATAAAGTGATTCTTTATAGTTATCATACAAAACAACAAACACGTGTAATTATTGTATAACTCAACACATCAAACTGAAGAATAATCTCAACGCATAATTATTACAAATCCCTATGTTCAACCCTGGACTCTCTAGGAAAACTTATTTAAACTTGCACTTGAGTTTTTATAGGAAAACTTGCGTCTAATTGAATACATTTTTTATAATACTTAATGCGACAATAGGCCAATATGAGCATAATGCATCATACACATTTTAAACGCAACAAGTTTTTGGCACCGTTCCCGAGGATTTGATTTAATAATTTATGTTTTGAACAATTCTTTGGTTTGTGCAAAAATCTTAATTTCGGGCGGTACAGCGTGTTTTGCTGAAGGCCTTGTTGATAGTTTATGAGCAAGGAAGAACAATTTGAGTTCATTTTTAACCCCGAGATTGAGAGAACCTTTTAGAAACGGAGTAAAGTTCATCAAAAGCGGAGACAGCTTTACAAAGAGAAGAAGATGGAGAACCAACTGAACAATGTTAATCCGTTGAATAGAGCCAAAAACAATGGGGCCAAGAATGAAGAACGTAACAATGAAGTATTGAATAATGCGTTGGCTTAGGCTCAACTTCAAGCTTAGCTACAAGCTGGAGTACAAACTCATCAAATTCTATTAGTACATGACAGGAACATGCTGATCAGGGACTACGCATCGCCAATTCTTTATGACTTTTCACCTGGAATCATGCATCCAACATTCCAGGGATCGAGATTTGAGATGAAGCCGGTGATGCTCCAAATGCTTCAGATTGCGGGGCAATTTGGGAAAACACCAGACAAAGATCTTCATGCTCATCTAAAGAGCGTCATCGAGATATGCAACACGTTTGTTATCCCAAATATCACAGCAGACGAGATACGCTTGACATTATTCCCATTCTCCCTCAGAGATGAGGTCAGATAGTGGGCATATTCTCTTGAACCAGGTGAGATTACCACCTGGAACCAAATGATTGAGAAGTTTATGAAAAAGTTCTTCCTACCGATCTATAATGCCAAAAGAAGAAGAGACATCGCCAATTTCCAGTAGAAAGATAGAGAAACCCTAAGCAACGCTTGGGCGATTCAAAAGTCTGGTAAGAAATTACTAGCATAATGGTTTCCTTGATTGCGTTTAGATGGAGATACTTTATGATGGTTTCATTGAAGCGTCTTAGACAGCTGCAAATGCTGCCACAGTTGGAGGTTTATTAGACAAAACATATA
Organism: Citrullus colocynthis; assembly: GCA_031780015.1. Taxonomy (NCBI): domain Eukaryota; kingdom Viridiplantae; phylum Streptophyta; class Magnoliopsida; order Cucurbitales; family Cucurbitaceae; genus Citrullus; species Citrullus colocynthis. Next base: position 1,134,360 of record QLSR01000069.1, on the reverse strand, counting down.
CCAAGGCCAAAGACATTTTAGATTGAATCTCCAGAAACCACAAAGATTGGGAAGACCATGGTTATAGTCGATTCGACAGATGATGGAACAATGCATTGGGTGCACTAGAAAATGATACCGTTGCTGTGTTACAGGCACAAGTTGCCGCCATGACCAACCTGCTACAAACTATGACAATGAATCAGACGAATGCAGGAGGCGGAGGTCAATTGAACGCAGTAAACCAGGTTACTGCAATGGGATGTGTTGGATGCGGAGAACCAGATGCATATGAAGTTTGCCCACAGAACCCATAGTTTGTGTGCTTTGTAAGAAACAACCCCTATTCTAGAAATCATCCCAACTTCTCATTGGGTAGAAATAACCAGCCTAAATAGCATGGTGCCCTGTTGAACAACAGAGGTGGATCATCTAGATTCCACTAGGGACAACAAAGACAAACTCAATTGCATGGACAGTCGCATCAACCATCCAGTCCTTCGTCGTCAATGGAAGCTCTATTAAAAGAATACATGCAAAAGAATGATGCCTTACTACAAACTCAGGCATCATCCATACGAAATTTGGAGCTTCAAATAGGCCAGATCGCGAGCAAACTGAAAACATAGCAGAAAGGATCTCTTCCTAGCAATACAGAAGCCTCGCATAACATGAGGAGCTTGGGAAAAGAGCAGTATCAAGCTGTAACACTACGTACTGGGAAATTGATAAATGAACTTTCCCGCCTAGGGAAAAACACTTCAATTAACTGGACAACAATTATTTCAAATGACTAAGAAAACTTTCAAACCAACAATCCAATCAGCTTCCAATCCTGCAGAAGAACACGATAACACGATGCCTAAAAAATAAGCTAATGCACAAAGGGCTTTATTAGGAAAATCTACATCCACCAATGCATCTGCTGAGCTTCAAACACCTCCTTACCCACAAAGGTTAAGGAAGAAGAAACATGACAAGGGGCAGTTCGGATGCTTTTTGGACATATTAAAGCAATTACGTATTAGCATTCTGCTAGTTGAAGCGCTGAAGAAATTGCCCACCTATGTTAAGTTCTTCAAGGATATTTTGTCCAAAAAGAGAAGAATAAATGAATATGAGATCGTGGCATTGACGCAAGAATGTAGTGCCATGGTCCGTGAATGCATCCTCATGAAGATGAAAGATCTGGAGAGCTTCACAATTCCCTATTCTATTGGAGGAGTCAACATAGGAAAGACATTGTGTGATTTGGGGGCAAGTATCAACCTTATGCCCCTATCCGTGTTCAAGAAATTGAGGATCGCATCTCAGCCAACTACAGTTACATTGCAATTGGCAAATTGATCCATTGTGCATCCCAAGGGAAAAGATCAAGGATGTTCTGGTGAAGGTTGACCATTTCATTCTTCTCGCAGACTTCATAATCCTGGATTATGAGGCAGATAGGGGCGTACCCATCATATTTGGACACTCGTTTCTGTTAATGGGATGCACGCTTATTGATGTCCACAAAGGGGAGATCACCATGAGGGTGAATGGCCAAGAAGTAATCTTTAATGTGTTTAAGGCGTTGGAGTACCCTGAAGAACAGGAATAGTGTTACTATCTCCATATAGAGCATGAGTTTGAAAATGTGGAGCTTGAAGAAGAAAAAGAGGATGATATTGAAAATCTGGACGCACAACAACCTGAACAATGTTGTGTCGTGGTCCACTCAAGTTTTAAATCTTTAGTTGTGAACCCTACAGACCAGCACAGCAAACCGTCTTTAGAGAAAGCGCCAAAGCTTGAATTAAACGTGTTGTCGAGTCGCCTGAAGTATGTATATTTAAATGAGGGAAACACTCTTCCAATCATTATATTAGTTGCCTTATCCCCTAACTAGAAGTCAGCCCTTATAAGCATCTTGAAGAAACACCTCTGAGCAATCGGGTGGACATTGGCTGACAATAGAAGGATAAGCCCCACGTATTGTATGCATAAGATTCGTCTCGAAGATAGCAAAGATGGATCTATTGAGCTGTAGAGGAGGCTAAACCCAACGATGAAAGAAGTTGTGAAGAAAAAAATACTAAAATGGTTGGACGCAAGTATCATCTTTTCCATTTCTGACAGAAAATAGGTAAGCCATGTGCAATGCATCCCAAAGAAAGGAGGCATAACGGTAGTTCTTAATAAGAACAATGAATTAATTCCCACCCGTACTATCACTAGATGAAGAGTCTGTATGGACTACCAGAAACTCAATGCAGCAACTAAGAAGGATCATTTTCCTTACCTTTTATTGATCAGATACTAGACAGACTTGTGTGGAACGAATACTTTTTGTTTCTTGGACGGCTACTCAGGCTATAATTAGATTATGATTGCTCTTGAAGACCAAGAGAAGACTACATTCACCTATCCTTATGGAACGTTCGCGTTTTGACGCATGCCATTCAGACTATGTAATGCCCCAAGCACTTTCCAAAGGTGCATGAAGGCAATCTTCTCAGAATTCCTTGAAAATCAGTGGAGATTTTTATGGACAATTTTTCAGTCTTTGGAAACTTGTTTGACACCTATTTAGCCAATCTGGAAAAAGTGTTAAAGAGATGCGAGGACACCAATTTGGTACTAAATTGGGAGAAATGTCATTTTATGGTCAATGAAGGGATTGTCCTTGGTCATAAGGTGTCTAAGAAGGGCCTAGAAGTTGATCAGGCCAAGATTGATGCTGTCGAAACATTGTCGCCTCCTACCAATGTTAGGGCATTATGCAGCTTCTTAGGGCATGCGAGCTCCTACCCAAGGTTCATTAAGGACCTTTAAAAAATTGCACGCCCTCTAAGCACATTGCTGGAACAGAATAGACCTTATATATATATATATATATATATATATATATATATATATATATATATATATATTTATATACATACGAAGACTTTGTTAGGATAATTATGAGTGTTATATAATTAAGTTTAAGACATTATTTACTTTAATTGCATAGATGTTGTAATATTTAAGATAGTATGTTCTAATTGTTAAATTCTAATTTTTATAAATCATGAGAATATAGCATTTTAATTATATCTTTTTCAAATTGCATATGTATTACTGTTTTTATTAGGAAAATTGAAAATATTTGATTTGAATGAAAATTGTAAAAGAAATGCTTCAATTAAATAATTGTTAAAAAAATATATTTAATTGAACTAAAAAAATTCTTAAGTTTCTCCAAAATAAAAATATTTAAAACATCAAGGTGAGGAATCTGATCCCCGCGGGGAATTCGTAGGGATGGGGAATGGAATGGGGGGGCAAGGACACTTCCCCATCCTCGCCCCATCTCGTGGACATCTCTAATCAACATCCATTAAGCCAAATGCACAAAAATCTCAAGGAAATTACGTAGAGTTCTTGCTCCCAAAACCAAATGAAAAGATTATCTCATTGATTCATAGACAAAGAAAAGAGGAGAGATCCAATCCATGAGCTACAACCCAAAAGAGATGTAAAAACTAACTAAAGATGTTGGGAAAATAGAGGGAGAAGAGGAAGTTTGGTTTTTACTTTGACCTCCATCCAATTCATCATGATAAACCCTAGAAAAAAAAAGATTATATATAGAAATCGGGGGGAGCGTCGTTACGCTTTGGGTAGAAATTGGAACGTAAGTCTCGAGCGTCGTTGCTGTGCGACCGCGCTTGCCCTTTTCGTCAAAATCTGGAGCGTCACTAGCTCTCACCAAAGTTTATCTCTGCCTTTGAGCATAGAGCAGAGTGTAGCAGCAATCTGCTCTGTGTTGGCCTCAACGGCATTTTAGTAATTTTTGTATCCTTGAGCTCCGGGTGCCCGATTTCATTTTCGATAACTTCAAATCAACCCGAATGGCTCGTGACACGCCGAGCTGCATGATTTACTCAAATTTCAACAAAAATAAACATTTAATAATATACAACATAACAATCAAAGAAAATTAAGGAAATAAAAATAGCTCTTTTCGAGAGCTATCAATAACCCCTCAATCATATAGTAAACCATCGGGAGAACATATTATTGTCGACGGGCAAAATACAATGCTAGGATAGTATTGCTCCCAACATCGTACATTCAACATCGAGAAAGTGTTGTTCTGCAAACAACATTTTTGATGTTGTGATGCTCTCCCGACAGGTTTTTTCAACGACAGTGTCAACACATTTGGAATTGTTTGGAAAGCCTATTTCGACACGTATCCCATTTGTCGATGATTTCAGCCATAGAGAAAGCATCTTTTCCTTGTAGTGAATCTTGCAAGTATATGGTGTCAAATTTTAATATAATGAATTGAGAGTTTGAGGATTGTTTGAAGGATTGGATTGTTAATTGATTAAGTAGTGATGAGGCGTTTGAATAAACAATTCTTAAGTGAAAGTCTACATTATCAACAAGTTTATATAAAATGGATAGAGTCAAAGTATTAAATCCTAATGGAATGAAGTACAATATTTCAATTTTATAAATAACGATCTCCTCAAAGTTTGTAGCAAAGGGTAACCAAGAAAATGATTGAATTTGGTTGTGTGCTTTGAAGTAAGTAAAAGAAAAGTAAAGTATTGGAAATAATGGAAAACAGTAAGGGAAAGAAATGATAATAAAAAGATAATCAAAGAAAAGTGAGATTCAAAACCATTTTAACATTTAGGGAAAATTGCATTCACCTTGTGCTTACAATTATAATGCCCAACTATACTCAGACATAGTTTGACATGCGGTCCATTGCACCTACATCTTTCTTTTTAAAAGGAGAGGGGTTAAGTCTTATGTGATCAAATTGAGCCTATAATCTATCTTATACGACACTAAGCAATGCAAATAAAATTGAACACATATTTAGTCTTCCATAGTAATACAACAAAGTGTGATTATTTGAATTATGAACAACCATTTTTTCCTTAAACCAACAAATAAATGATAAAAAGATAACTACGTCGTACTTTCCTCCAAACAACATATAAGTAAGTGATTGTTTATTATAAAATCAACAATTATTAACCATTATTAACAATTACGTACGTTTTCACTCACCAAAGGTTGGCGATTACTAACCTTTGGTAAGCGATTGCTTACATGTGCATAATATTTACATATGTAAGCAATTGCTGACCATGAGATAGTGGTCACGTAGCACAAGCAAGCTTCCACATTCATATTGCAACTCATTTACTCTTGATAACAATGAATCCATGGTTGATGATTGTTACGAGTAATTTTTAGGCCAAGAAAGCGATAATAAATGGACAAGTGATGTGCGATTTTACAATTGCACGGGTTAAGTTATAATATAAAACGATTTAAGTTCAAGTATCATATGCATTTGGGATTGAATTGGATATATTCACTTAGCTATTAAAGAATTGCATTGATTTTATCTAAGGAACGGAAATCAAATTTGGATTGTTGTATTTTAAAAACAAGAAAACAAGAGCAAGTGAAAATGCAAGGGATAAGAGTGTTCTAGGGTGTTGATATCATTAATTACTTCATTAAGTCATGCTTTAGGTTTTCATGAAATTATGTGCAAACAATAGGTTTAAGTCTATAAACTAATATCTGGATTATTTTATGTCAAAAACAACCATTTTTTTATGTAACCTAACTGATTACTAATTTCTTGAAATCAAGTTAAGAAGCATAGTATTAAGATTAGTCATGATCAACTTTCTCTAATAACCTAGCTATTTTCATGAGAGATTAGTAGAGATTCAATACCATAGATCCAATTAGACATATAACCACTCAATCATACATCGAACCTAAGACTTATTGATGATCAATCAATAAAGAATAAGCACATTAGCATTGAAAAACATATCATTCAACAAAATCAATGAACAACACTAAATCATTAACTTAAATCTATAATTAAATAATCCAACACCCTAAAACTATGAGTTTAGCCACATATAGCCATTAAATACATACTTACATATGAGTTCTCAAGCATAAAAGTAAAAGGGAAAGAGAAATTTAGGAAGAAAGACTCTCGAATTGCTTCTCAGTGTTAAACTCCTTCAATCTCCTTTTAGTTAGCACCTCAGGATCTTGAAAGGCCTTCAACTCTTCTCCAACACTTTCACTTTTCGTGATAGCAAACTCACACCTATTGGGCTCTCTTTCCCTCTCTATTTTTGTGTATATTTTCTTAGGTTTCTTGATGTCTCCCGTTGATGTCTACGATTGCTGAGAACGCCTCAATTTATAGAAGTGGCCATCCAAAATATTTTCCAAAATGCAAAATCTTCAAAAAAGGAAAGTTGGCTTCAGAGCGTAGCGACGCTGTCCTTGATCTTAGGCTAGCCTTACACAGCGTGGTGACGCTCCAGACAAGTGACACGATGCTCAAGCAGACTTTCAAATTTGATGCTCTCAGGTCAAGAGCGCTGAGGGCAACGCAGTGACGCTCTTGGTTGTGCTACCCTGTTTCTAGGATTTGTCCATCTTTTCTTTTATTTCTCGCTCGGTTTTGGCTCGGGTTAGCTCTTTTGACTTCTAAACCTTATTTTCTTCATTATCACCTAAAAATCATTAGTAAACACATTAAATCTAATAAAAACATCCCTAAATCAATGGCAAGTGATAACTTGTTGAAATACAAGTTATTATAGTCATTATTTGATTTAATTAAAGTAACTTTGGAGTTAAACGCATGATTTTGGTAGTTAAATGATGAAAAATGTATCAACATGAGTTGGCACTACTTGCAAAAGAAAAATGCCTGAAAAACGATAAGCTTCTGTTCCTAACGCAGGGTTAAGAAGAAAAGAAGTGGGAACAACCAAGTATGAAGAGATGAAGCTGCTGCGAGAACATGCGTCGAGCCTATGCGGTGAGGTCATGCGTTGAAGACCATGCGTCGAAGAAGAAACTCAAGCATGCTCAAGCAGCTGTCATGTCATTACGAAAAAGAGTAGCAACCTATCAAGATCATGGCAGAACAAATAGGCTGACAAATCTGAAAAGTCTATGCAGCATGGGTGAAATTTAATGCAAAGGTGTCAAGTCATCATGATATCAACCTTTTGACGCCTATAAATAGCCCAAAAGCTTCTTAAGAGAAGAGAGAGAGACGAGTTCAAGAGACGAAAGCTCTGCACTATTTCTCTCTCACCATAACCAGCCTCCATTTCGAGCTCTTCTGAGAGAAGGATTCTGAGCATTTTCAGAATCATCTCCCAGTGAGTGAGAACCTTCACCCTATGGAATCTATGTATCAGATAGCGACCATCTCAAGCCTCCATGAAGCAAGACGTTACCAGTGGCTGCTTGACGCCCTTCATTTATGTTTTATTTCCATTTTTCTCCTTCTTGCTTATTTTTTGTTAATGACATTCGAGAGAATGACTTATTCGCTTAATATGAGTTTGATTGACTATTCTCTTTTATCTATCTTTATACTGAACACCTTACACCATGTTTGAATGAATGAGTTGATGTTAAGAGTTAGTTTTCTTGAGCAATTCTGAGCATATTACATCTTGATTAATACATATCTTTAGCTTGCATGACTTTGTCAGACAAACACAAGTAGTAAGCATAACTGTCGAGCTTGAGAGAGTGGATAGTTAATCTTTAGCATTTATTAAGACTAGATGAGTTGCAGAGATGTAGTTCATCTTTTGCCAACGCAAACTTACCTTGTGTCTTAGAAATAAGATTAATGTGGCGTCGAAACATCGAGAGATGGATTCACAATTGCAGTTTGTAGGTATGAAATTGTACTCAGAAGGTTTAGGTAACAACTAACTCTTGCATTAACTCCTATCGCATGGTTTCATTCATTCTCAATGCATGCTATCTGACACTAAATGACATATGACTAACCATCACCGCGTCCACCTCATTATTAGTAGTAGGAAATTCTTTTCATTCTTAATGTATTGTTTTACACAACAAACAATTGCATATATTACATGTATAGTTCACCGCATAGTCAGGCTTATAATCTCAGCGCCTAGTTATTACAAATCCCTACGTTCGACCCTGGACTCACCAGGATACCTATAAATACTTATACTTGGGTCTTTATAGGAAAACTTGCTTAATCATGAGCACATTTAGAGTAATTCTCGACGCATCCTTGTACAGAAATGTTAAAATCTATTTTGTGCAACAAGCTAAGAAACAACTTAATTCAAATAAGAAATAATAACGAACAGCTAGAAAAGCACTTTTTAGGTGCTTTTCACCATTCCAAACTTAAAAATTTGCTAGTCTCGAGCAAAGAAAAGAATAAAACATAGGAAAGTTCTAAATAAGTGTGCCATTGATTCATTCCTCAGAGAAGAACATATTAAGAGCTCAAGTAAAAATATTCATGCATATCTATATTGTTAAGATCATTTAAGGTTAAATCTAGTCATCCCTCCTACGTGTGTGTGCAAGCCTCTTTTAATTCTAGGACTTAAGAGAGCTTCTCTCGTTTTCTCCCTATTGTAGCTTATGCACCAATCTTCAAGAATTCACACATTTCAAGCAAGTAATATGCCACTAGGATGCTTTAATATTTCAAGATTTGTTTTTCATAGCTGGTTTAAACTTGCATTCTTTTACCTAGGGGCACTAGCTTTCACACATTCATTGTAGGGACTCGTACCTAGTCAAATCCCAAATGTCCTTACTAAACACAGCAAATGTAGCTCTTTTTACCCCATTCACGAATACACATTACAAATTTAAAATTCTGAATGATATAAAGATAGGCATGTAAAGCTCATACATTTTTTTGTGAACTTTTTTTTCCAAGGCATAGATACTTTTTTCTTCTTCCTTAGTCTAACATTACAAACCTTCATGCATTTCAACTCTCTAACCGGTGGGGCCTTTCGAAGTGACAACCAAATACAGTCAACTTAATCATTTTCTAAGTTGAAGTTTTTAAATTAAAGTGACTACATACTCAAGAATATGGGAGACTTCAAGAGGGACTTAAATAGATCAAAACTCAAGATAATGTTATCCTATTTTTACAATAAGTCATTCATTATGCATATTCAAGTCTCATCATAGCCAATCAACATCAAAAGCACACAACTAGAAAATATTCCCATCATCTTTTAAAGCTCAAATCGAAAAAATTTTCAAATTTTTCCAAAATTTAATTGACATGCATATAATCATTGAAAGCAACTTAGCATGCATAGCATGATAAAATCATGACAAAGTACGAAGTATGCCTCACACCCAAAACTTAGAACGATGCATTGTTCTCAATGCATAAAAGAATATAGCAAAGAGATACAAGTCTGGGAGTGTGCGGGAACCCACAAAACGGCTTGAGGCAACGAGTATTTTGCACCAATTTCCTGAAAAATAATTAGAGGCAAAAAAGAAAACAAACAAATCAAACAAAATAAAATAAAAGAAAGCAATAAACCTGGGTTGCCACCCAAGTAGCGTTCACAAGTCATGGTGAATCCCAAGCTGGTTTTTCCATTCCATGCTTCGAACCACCTTGGATCTTGAGTTTTCGCCCACAGTGGCACTCACAAATATAATCATGCATATTTAACTTGCCAATTATCAAGTCTTTGTCAAGTTCCACATCATTCTTTTTAATATAGTCAAGCAACATCAAAGAGTCATCTTTTTGAAATTTTACCGAGCTCACCACATCATCTTTAACATACTTCTCCATGACTTTTTCATATTTCATTTTAGGTTTGAGAGGCATGCAAGAAAAACTAGGAGCATTATCAAAACTAAGCACATGCTTCATATGATTTTCTAACTTGACCTCATTCATGCCATTGGTCTTACCACTTAGAGGAAGATCGACATGCAAAGAGTTATTATTAGAAGAAAGAGAGGATGTTACGATCCTACTTGGCTTAAGATACTCAAAACTTTCCACATCCGAATGTTTAACGGTTTTGTAAAGGTCAAATGTTACCTCATCGTTAAGACATAATGTAAGCTTTCCATCTTGTACGTCGATGAGGACCCTTCCGGTGGCCAAGAAAGGTCTCCCAAGGATTATGGGAACTTCAGCATCTTCCTCCATGTCAAGTATTACAAAATCCACGAGGAAGATAGACTTAACTTGACCAATATATCCTCCACAATGCCATAGAGACGGGCAATTGATCATTCAACCATTTGCAAGGATATGATGGTTGCACCTCTCCACTATTGTGCTTCTTAAATACGGATAAAAGCATTAAGTTCATAGAAGCTCTAAGGTCACAAAGTGCTTTAATAACCAAATTATTGCCTAAATAACAAAGAATAGAAAAACTACCTGGATCTTTCAATTTTTTAGGCAATTTCCTTTGTAGCACCGCATTACACTTTTCGGTTAGTGCAACCGTTTCATAGTCTTCGTACTTCTTCTTAGACAACACATCCTTCATGAATTTGGAATACTTAGGCATTTGTTCTAATGTTGCTGCAAAAGAAATGTTAATTTGCAAATTTTTTAATATGTCTAGGAATTTAGAAAATTGAGCATCAATCTTTTTCTTTTGAAATCTTTGAGGAAAAGGTAAAGTCTTAGGGACATAAGGAAGAGAATTAGAAGTACTCCCTAGATTAGTCTTTGATTTCTCATTTTCCTTAAGTGCACTCTCTTTTCTTGTTGGTGCATCCTCCCTAGATTAGTCTAAGATAGATTTCGTTGAGCTGGACAATCCACTGTAGAATAGTTGGATTCGCAACCAATCCAGGTAGCCATATTGAGAGCATCTCCTCCAAAAGTCCTTGTACTATTCCCAAACCTCATAGAGTTGTTCATCTTCTTGTTGATGGAATGTGTCAATCTCCGTCCTCAACCTTTGTGACTTCGCTGGTCAGAAGTATTTGTTTAAGAAAGCTTGAGCAAGTGCATCCCATGTAATGCTCTTGGGCGATATAGTCTCAAGCCAATCCTTTGCTCGGTATTATAAATAAAAAGGAAAAAGACTTAGTTTGATAGCATAATTAGAAACCCCATTCATCTTTACCGTCCCACATATCTCAAGGAACGATCGAAGGTGCTTATGAGGGTCCTCGGTGGAACGTCCTCTAAAAGCAAGCTCTCGTGCCATTTGGATCAACCTCGATTTGAGTTCGAAGTTGTTGACATTTATTGGCAGGTTTGCTATTCCGGGTTGGTTTGTTGGGAGACTTGGATGAAAATAGTCCTGAATCGCCTTTGGTGCTACTTCTTTCGCCATCTCACCGGTTAGATTTGTTTGAGCTTTTAGATTCCTCTAGATAGTCCTATCAACCTCGAGGTCAAAAGGAAGAAGATTAGAATTATCACGTGGAATACACCAAAGCACAACCAACCAATTTTATTTTTATTTTTAAAGTAAAATACACCTTAAATTAAGATCTATCAACTCTTTATATATTAAATGAAAATATTGTTACTTCAATCCTTGACAACGATACCAAAAACTTGATGCATGATTCTACAAGTGCACGAGTCAAGTTATAATATAAAACAGTTTAAGTTCGAGTAACTATCCACTTGGGATTGAATTGGATATATTCACTTAGCTATTCAAGGATTGCTTTGTTTTTATCTAAGGAATGAAAATCGAATCTGAATTGTTGTATTTTGAAAACAAGAAAATAAGAGCAAGTGAAAATTCAGGAGATAAGAGTGTTCTAAGGTGTTGATGTCATTAATTACTTCATTAAGTCATGCTTTAGGTTTTCATTGAATTATGTACAAACAATAGGTTTAAGTCTAGAAACTAATATCCAAATTATTTTCTATCAAGAAGAACCCTTTCTTATGCAACCTAATTGATTACTAATTTCTTGAAACAAAGTTAAAAAACATAGCATTAAGATTAGTCATGATCAACTTTCTCTAATAACCTAGCTATTTTCCTAAGAGATTAATAGAGATTTAATGTCATAGATCCAATTAGACATATAACCACTCAATCATACATCTAATCTAAGACTTATTGATGATCAATCAATAAAGAATAAGAACAATAGCATTAAAAAACATATCATTCAACAACATCAATGAAAAACACTAAATCATCCAACACTCTAAAACTATGAGTTTAGCGACACATAGGCATCTAATAGATACTTGCATATGAGTTCTCAAGCAATAAAGTAAAAGGGAAAGAGAAGCTTAAGAAGAAAGACTCTCAAATTGCTTCCCGGTGTTGAACTCCTTCAATCTACTCTTGGTTGACACCTCAGGATCTCAAACGGCCTTCAACTCTTCTCTAACACTTTCACTTTTCGTGATAGCAAACTCACACCTTTTGGGCTCTCTTCCTCTCTATTTTTGTATGTCTCTTCTTAGGTTTGTTGGTGTCTCTTTTTTATGTCTAAGGTTGTTGATAACCCCTCAATTTATAGAAGTGACCGCCCAAAATATTTTTCAAAATTACAAAATCTTCAAAAAAGGAAAGCTGGCATCAAGAGCGCAGCGACACTGTCCGTCATTTGAGAGGCAGTGTCATGATACTGTCCGACATCGTAGGCTGGCCTTAAGCACAGTGCCGCAACGTTGCGATGCTCAAGCAGACTTCCAAGTTTGATGCTCTCAGGTTGAGAGCGCCGAGGACAGCGCAACGACGCTCTCGGCTATGCTGTCCTACTTCTTAAATTTTTTTCATCTTCATTTCTCGCTCGATTTTGGCTCGGTTTAGTTCTTTTGACTTCGAAACCTTATTTTTTTCATTATCACTTGAAAACCACTAGCAAACACATTAAATCTAATGAAAATATCCCTAAATCAAAGGTAAGGAAAGCATTTTTTGGGTGCTTTTAAACAAGCCACTACACAAAGAGGACGAAATGGGACAAAGGAAGAGCCAAATTAACCCTGGTCAACCTTGGCCTTAGCTGAGGTTAAATTCATTATTTCATGCATCTCATGCATGATATGAGCTCACATGGGCCATAAGAAGAGGGTTGACTCGACTCAAAGCCAATTTAGCTTTATAAGCCTAATGCGCACTTTTCATGTTAACCGCAAATGTACGGGTCAAGTTATAATATAAGACGATGAAGTCCGAATATCGTTCCACTAAGGATCCAATTATGAAGGTTTAAGTTACTTAGCTATTTTAGAATTGAATCAAATTTATTTGCGGATTTGAATTCAAGTTGTGAATTTAGAAGGACTAAAAAGGAAAGCAAGTAAATAAGAAACACAAGAGTTAAAGAGAGTTTTAGGGTAATGAATCCTTCCTTACTTCATCATGCATTATTTTGGGGTTCATGGATTCCATTACAATTCATATGCTTAAGTTTAGAAACATAAATTCAAGTTATTTTCTCTCAAAACCAACCTTTTCTCATGCAACTCAATTGATTACTAATTTCTTGAAATCAATATAAATTACATGGCATTAAGAGTAGTCTTTAGCAACTTTTATTGTTAACCTAACTATTTTCATGATAGATTAACAACAATTCATTGTTTTAGATCTAGCTAGACATACAATCTCTCAACCATACATCTAACCTAACATTCAAGGGTGGTCAATCAACAAGAATTAAGCACAATAACAATGAAAAGTATAATCATTACAACAAAACCATGAATAGTCTACAGTATCAACATAACTTCATAAACAATTCATCAATATCCTAAAACTAAAGAATTTAGCCAGTCATAGCCTTAAGCAACATGTTCACAAACAAATTAAGCATAGAAAGAAGAAAAGAAAAATCTACTAGGAAAAAGCCCTTGATTGAGGAGGAATCGCCAAGATGTCCTTTGGTCTTTACGTCGGGAATTGGAACGGCACCAAACTCTCTCTCATACTCTTCTCTTTTCCTTGCAGCCAACTCACTCTTTGAGACTTTTTTTTTTTTTTTTTTGTGTTAATTGATGCGTAGATTGATCCTTAAGGTTGCTGGAAACCCTCCAATTTATAGATTTGGTCGTTCAAAATTCTTTCCAAAAATACAAATTTTTCAAATTAGGAAAGATGGCGCCGCAGTGCTGACTAACATTGAAAGGTGGCGCCACTGCGCTGCGGTGTTCTGCAACATAAAAGTTTACCCTCGACGTCATGCCCCAGCATCGCGTTAGAGCTACTGCGCTGTAGTCGAAGGCCCTTCTTGGGAAAAAAATATTTAATTCATCATCATTTAATGGGATCTTTCCTTAGCATTATTCAATGTATCAAACACTTTCTCCTTATACTAAATAAACTTACTCAATTTGATCTCCTTATATATGGTTTCATAACAATAAAAAAAAATTACCCCAAAATCGAACTAATTCATGGAATGTTTCCTGATGCATTTATTTTTCTTTCATTAAGAAAGGAGTAACATGGTTGTACTGTAAATGGACTGGATTTATGTGTTTAAACTAACTACGACCAAAGTAGTGGCTACTTCAACCAAAAAAAGGGTGACCCATTTTCAAACCGACCTATGGGCCAACCCTTTTTCTTGACGTACCACAGGGCAGGGGTAGCGAAGCTAAGAAGGTTAGAAGCCGAGGCGAAGGAGGCATATACGTTCACTAGACCGGAAGATTATTCCACTTCAACCAAGCTCCCTTTTTTGTTGCCTATATCTGCTAAAAAGTTGCCCTGTTTTTGGCAGTTTTGTACTTTTCTTCTCTTTTTTGCTGAATTTTGGCTTGGTTTTGATTTTTTGGCTTTCAATTCTAGTTTTCTTTATTTGACCTGAAAACCACTAGCAAACAAGTCAAATCTAATATAAACCCCCTTAATTTAAGAGAATAAAAAACACTTTTCAAGCGCTTTTCATGACCTCGACCTTTACTAAGGCTAAGCCTACCTAATCAAGCCTATTTTGCAGAATGTTGCCCTAGAAAGAAAGATAAACCACAGAGATCTAGGGAAGAATCCTAAGTAGAGAAGGATTTGGCCCCCTAACCCTACAAATAAGGAAGAAAGGAAATAAAAGAGGTAAGTGAACTCTCCATTAGCAATCCTATTACACGTTGAATCTTTAAACTTATTAACTTAAGCATTGGAGTTTATGTGGCTTACACTGCACTAATGTACAATTTTTGGTAACTTGTAGGCGATCTTCTTCCCTCGAAATTCAAATTTATAATTGTTGTCACCTTGGGAGGTCAGGTTAATTCACCTGTCTAAATTTTAACATCAACAGTTGGCATTATCTGTGGTGAAAAAGCATTTGATTGTTAGCATAAAAAAGTCTATAGTTCCAAGAATGAGTTGTGATTCAAAGACATGAACCGAAATGGAAAAGGAAGGGATCGAATGCTTCAACCTTGTAGCGAAAGCAATGGAATCACGTTTTTTGGTTTCTTGAAAAAATTAAAAAATACATAATACTAAATGAAGGTTAAGCATCATACCATTGCCAATACGTAACCACAATGAAATCTCCTCCTCGAAGTTTCTCCTGAGATCTTCCTCCCTCTAACTCTAGCAAGGATTCGGCTTGCGGAAACCACCTTTAAAAGATAAGAGAGAATGAGGAACAAGAATTTTTAAAGAACGTTTCTCTAAGAATTGAGAGAATTTTCTTGGACGAAATCTCTGTACTGTAGGGATTATGTTGTGGTAGTGTATTGCATGAGGGCTCCCTAGGGCCATATTTTATAGAACTCTGTAAGTTAATCCTAATCCTATTAGGATAACCCTTTTGCAGAGATTTTAATTATAATTATCCATTTCATATCTCATATTAAAAAAATTTAAATATTTAAATCATATTTAAATATTTATTCTCTACCGTTATTTCTTTAATTTGAATTCATTCAAACTAATTTATTTATTCTCCCTTTATGTATTTAATTCGAATCTCATTTAAATTAAATAATTTATTTATTTGAATTTCATCCAAATAAATTAGTTCTCCATATTATAAAGTTAAAATTTGAATCACATTCAAATAAACTTTATCACAAGTCATGTATTATTTGTATCCAGTACAACTAATATTTTCCCTCATAAAATTTGAACGTTTGAAATTTTCTTTCGATATATTTGATCCTTGTTGGTTTGCGGTGAGTTAGCAAGGGGATCTTATGGACCAAGAGTATAAGCTCCAATGATCCAAGATTAATTAATTAAACTCTTTAATTAAATTAGTTTTCATTCATTAACTACAGAGCGACCTACTATAGACCCATAGTTGAACTCCTATATATTATAGGACGAGTTGTGTCCATGGATATAATTATTATAAACAAGTTGATCCTTCACGAGTTGTGCGTAATTACAGTTGGGTGAAATGTTCGTTTTACCCCTATAATTACCTCTTTTCCTTAGGTATCATTGATTCGTCTAATGAACAATTTATTTATGATCCAACCATAAACTAAGTCCCTCTCGGGTTAGTGAGAGGTTAGGGCCCCTTGTTAAAGTCCTAGAGTCAGCACTTAAGAGAACTACTCATCTACTTACCCTATGCAGGAGAGAATGAATTCCATCTTGTGAAGTTATGTTCCTAATTCTTTATTTGGTTAAGTCCCCACAATGGTAGGTTTATTGAGTCAGCGTCTCGAACCACTCTCACCCGTGCAAATCAAAGGACGAGCCCTTCACAAACAGGAGTTCATAACTCATTAAGGATTAAGATGAGTCGCGCATGATCATCTTGTGAAACATTAATCTCATCAATTAACGGATTTAAAAAGAGAGATTAATTATTTCGTTATTCGGTCTTATACGAACTCTTTATATAGGATACTCTCCCTCACATGTCTCCACGTGAACGATTTGGATCAAACCATTTGCAACTATTACAAATTGGACCGTACCCATAGTACCACCAGAATAAGACACCCCCAACCTAATCCATGTACTATAGTAAATTGGACCTTTAGGTTATTACTTGAACGTGATCTACCTATATGTCAACTATATACTGTTCAAGATTACATATAATAATGTTGGTTTTTTATTATTAATAAACAATTTAATATTGCATATTTAATGATTAAATTAATCAACTAATTAATTACAAGCTTTACGGCACAAATCCCAATAGAGATGACTCTGATCATGATTACCATCCTAGACGAATTCGTGAGGTAAAGGCCCCTCGGCCTCGACCAATAAGAATATGAGTTGAAGAGAAATTTAAGGGTATATGGCAAACATAGCTCGGTTACATTATTGGAAGTCTCTGATCCATAGAGTCGTTTTGATAAAAAGCCAGAGATGTTATTGTACGCTATCCAGCTGAAGGTCTTGCTCCCTTGACAGAAAAAGTTTAGGAAAGTCAAATCCTCATTGTTCGAATCCAACAAAACAAGAAGCGGAAAGCAAAGGCAAGCACCAGAAGCAATAAGCACAAGGAGATGGTATAGGGAAAACATAACTCGATTACATTATTGGAAGCTTTGATCCATAGAGACGTTTTGATAAAGAGCTAGAGGTGTTATTGTCGTGATCCAGATGAAGGTAAAGCTCCACTGATAGAAACTATGGGAGAGTAAAATCCCTACTATTCAAATCCAATAGAGCAAAGAGCCCAAATCAAAGGCAAATACCAAAAACAATAAGCATAAGAAAAGAACAAACCCCAAGCTCAAGACAAAGGAACAAGCTTGTGTAGAAAGAGCTAGAAAGAGAAGGCAGAGCAAAGGAAATTGCTAGGGGCCGAAATTTGTGGTATTTGTGATTTTAGGAAGCAACGACCATGGTTGAGGTTGAGCCTCCAACCAAAAAAAAAAAAAAAAAAAGGCAATGTCGACCAAGAGCTTGCTAGAGATGGACTTGCATAGCTAGTAAATTAGTAACACAATAAAGCTAACATAGAAAAGAAGGTGCCCTGAAAGCTGATTTGCAGAGAATATTGAGATCGATGGGAGATTATCAGGGCTATATGCGCAACCAGATTGATAGAGAAGGTATACATTTAGAAGCATTGATTGAACAGATCGATCTGCCATTTACTGATCAGATAATGGAAGAAGAAGTCCCTTCTAAGTTTAAGGTTGTGTCAGTAAAGCCTTATGATGGAAAGAAGGATCCAACAGCCGTTCATTCCAATCTTGGATGGAACTACATGGGGTACGTGATGCCATAAAATGTAGGGCGTTCTTTACCCTAGTATGGCTAGCCAAGGAATGATTTAGAAAGCTAAAAAGAAAATCTATTGGATCTTTCAAAGAACTAGTTGGGGTTTTTGTTACTCAGTTCTTAGGAAGACAAGATCATTGGAAACTAACAATGAATCTTCTAACAGTGAAATAGGGTTCCACAGTAACCCTAAGAGAATACATAGAGCGATTTAACAATAAGGCACTACAAGTTGAGGGATACATAGATTTAGCTACCAGCTTGTTAGCCATAGATAACAGACATAGAGATAAGAAATTTATTAAATCATTAGAAAAGAGGAAAGCCAAGTCATACATAAAACTAGTTACACGAGTGCAAAAATATATGAGTGTTGAAGAGGAGTTCTATTCAAAAGGAAGGACAGACGAGCAAAAGAAGAAGTCGTCTTAGCCTCAACCTTAGGATAGAGAGAGGCTAACCATGAAATCACAGCATGAGATAAAAAGATGCAGAATGGAAGATCTACACCAAACATGATTCAATAACACGTCAAGATTAAAAAAAATACACACCCACTATTCTCACATTGGAGCAAATTCTTATGAAAATAAATTATATGAGCCTCTCAAAAGAACCACAGCAAGTGAAGACTAGGCTACATATGCAAAGGTACTGTTTCTTTCATGTAATTTTAGATAACATTTTCATACACACTTGGGATGTTATAGAAAAGAAAAAGAAAAAAAAAGAAAAAATGACCTAAACCAAATTAGGACAATTCGATTCAAAAAACTAAAACCAAGTAGATTCGGTTTTGGCCGGTTCAAAGGCTTTGAGAATTGACCTCTTTTGTTTGGTTGTTGGTTTTGCTCAAAGTCGGTCCAAACCAAACCATGCACACCCCTATCGCCAATGGAAGAGCCAAGACTGACTAGAGATGACCTAGTTGAAGAAGGATGACGACAAGCATTGAAGGAAGTCAAAGTGATGAACCTTAGGTTGTCGAGGACTTCAATTGATCAAATACGTTTATAATATCAATCAATACATCCTATATTACTGAGTAGTACAAATGACAAGACTAAGTCGATCCGAAGGAAAGCGTAAGCATTAGTTTTACAAATCCAATTCATTAATTAAAATGGTAAATGAGGGGGGTTGGTTTGAATTGAACTAAGATAAACGAGCTAAAATAAAAGCGATTAATTGTCTTAAAGTACCTTCACTAGATACTTTTAGTCAAGGAAAGTAGAATCAACCAAATTCCAACTTTGATCCTATGATATCACTCGGTCATTGCAAACACATGGTCGACTTAACAGATAATGTCACCTTACGCATCCTACACTATTAATTAACATTTGCATCCTAATTAAACTCTATGCCAATTATAGTACTAAACTTCCTATTTCCATTGGTTTGATATCGACATGAGAGGTGAATCAATTCATTATATCGTAGAAAAGTCCATGAAACATAAAAAAAAAAAAAAAAAAAA
>QLSR01000069.1:1070924-1114662 GCA_031780015.1 Citrullus colocynthis | reverse complement strand
AAAAAAAAAAAAAAAAAAAAAAAAAGCCAGAAAATGTCATTAATGTAAATATAATATAAATAATAGTCATGTCAACTTATTTAAAAATCACAAAATGTTTATTTACTTATTTAAATTTATTTTTTGAATTTTTTGTTTTTACAATTTTTTCAGAAATATCTATCAAAATTAATATTTTATCAAAATTTTCATAAAATTAAGACCTTGATGTTTCCGTTGAAATCGACATTTTAAAACTTGGTGACAATTAACCAAGAATTTAGTAGAACCAAAAATCAATCAAACACATGCATTAAGTTTAAGGGCTAAACCATGTCGATTAGTTAGCAGTATTACCTATTAGCTACTTGATTTAGCCGCTCAAGCCAACTATGTGATGTTGATAATGTCGTGCATGCCACACACCCATCAGATGACCCTTGCTACTATGGCAACCAACACATAACAATTACAGATTACGTGTTAGGTTTATAACAATTAGGAAGCATAAATAGTTTGGTTTGACAGTCCTAACAATTCAAGCAAGGTAAGAATAAAAACAAAAGATAGAGATGCTTGAGAGATAGAAATGTGTACATTAACCACAAAATCCTCAAAATGTTACATATGGGTTCCTTCAATATTCTCAAACTAAAAGATGACGAACCAAAAATAGATACTGTGAGGACATAGTCAAAGCTCGTCAACATTAAGTCGGTCGTACAGCCCAAAGAAATAGATATAAAACTAAGAAAATAATGAAAAGAAAAAAAAAAAAAAAAAGAATTGCATAGCTCAACTGGAGACCTCTCTCTTCAAACCCTAGAAAAATAAGAAGTTTATATAGAGGTGGTGATAGCACTGTGGCGTCGTAAGTGGCGCTGCATCTTAATGGGTTTGGATGTCGTAGCACCATCGAGAACGTTGTGGTATTATGTTTGGAATGCATGACAGTGATGTGGTGCCACAGGGCCACAGGGTAGCATTGCTCCCTTCTTCAAGTTACTGCCTTGCCCACCACTGTACCCTTAATCAAAGCAATGATTATAAATATTCAATTAGTTCAATCTTAAGTTGGTTAGAACAATACTCATCAAGTTTGATTTGCAAGCCAACCTCACTTTTCAGTTTTAGAGATTAATATACAATCTAGTGGCATACATTGTACCCTTAATCAAAGCAATGATTATAAAATCTTGAAACGCACAATAATACAATCTAATTCAAAATAAGAATGAAATTGAACCAATAATATGAGATTAAATGTGATCAAAATCTCACAAATACATCAAAATTAGGAGAATTCCTAAAAACTCGAGCTAAAATGTAGTACCTCAGCCTATAATCGACATGCCAATCAATGAGGGAGAGCTCTAATACAAAAACTGACCAAAAGGTGAAGAAAAGTGGAGAGAATCCTTGTTGGAGCCGGTAGAAATCAACTGGAATGGCAGATGATGACCTAGTCATTAACTGCCTTTTTATAAATAGTTGTAGTGTCGTAGTGCTATGTGAATACGCACGCGATAAAACTTTAGAGCATCGTGGCGCTCTTGAGCAACGACATGGTGCTTCTTGCATTTCACCAGTTCTTTCTTCTTGGTAGAAAGTGTCGGGGCAGCGGGTGAGTGGCATCGCTGCATTGTGGCTTCAAGGGCAAAATGATCATTTTGTCTTTTTCTTTCCCGTTGATGCAATTAAGCACTGTTGTGGTTCGTTTTGGCTCCATTTTAGCTCTAACACCCAGTTCTACCTTGCAATTGCTCAATATCTATAAAATAATAAAATAAACATATAAAACCTAAGATCAATCTTGAATTACGCGGAGCCAGATAGCATGTTTTCGGTACTATCATCGACACCGCCTTTTGCCGACAACCTGAGAGCTATGATTTTTTTGGTATCTGAAGAGTGCCTAGGCGCTTGCCTAGACACTTCAACTTTGAGGGTATAACGCCTAGATACCAATTTTTCCTAATTTGAAAATTTTACACTTTTGGAAATAAATCTTGGGCTTCAAGGGGACGAAATTCTATAAATTTGGAGGTGTTTAGTAGCCTCAACCATGAAATTTCAGAGCCAAAAAGGACTAGTTTACTATCAAGAAGAGAGAAAGGGGTTTGTGAGTGTTTGGAGGTCGTTCAAGTTCCCAAGGTGCCGATGAACAAAGTCTTTCCAGTTTCCATTCAACAAACGGGTTCTTCAATAGTAGAGTTTTTTTTTTTTTTTTTTTTTCTTTCATTCTCTTACTCTTTTTAAGCGAAGTTCTGTAAACTTGTTGTCTAAAGTTATGAAAGGCTAAACTCTCTAGTTTTAGGGTGTTAAGGAATTGTTTATGAAGTTATGTTAATGTTGTAGACTTTTCATGAATTGTTGTAAATAATATGCTTTTTATTGTTGTATGCTTTTAGATGGTGAATTTTAATGATAATGGCTATTAGTTGTTAATGACTATTCTTACCGTGAGGGGTACAACGTCACAGTGCTTCTCCGAGCACCACTATACCAAGCCTTCCAATAGTGAAGATCTATAATTTTATGAAAAATTCTAGGGCATCAAGGAACTGAATTCTATATATTTTAGGGGGGGGGGGGGGGGGGGGGGGTTTACAGTCAAAAGCATGAAATCTCAAAGCCTCAAAGTGTGAGCTTGCTACCAAAAAGTGAGAAACGAGTGTGAGAGTGTTTGGAGGTCATTCAAGTTCCACAGGTGTCGATGAAAGGAGTCTTGCTGGTTTCCACTCAACAAAGGACTCTTCGACAATAGAGTTTTCTTTATTTTTTCACTCTTTTACTCTTTTTACATTAAGAATATGTATGCAAGTATGATTTTGAAAGCTATGAATGGCTAAACTCTATAGTTTTCAGGTATTGAGGATTTATTTATCTATGCTAATGTTTTAGACCATTTCATAGATTGTTGCAAATAATATGTTTTTCAGTGTTATTTGTTTAATTTTTACTGATTGGCCTTCAATGAATGTTAGGTTAGATATTCAATTTGATAGATTGTATGTTTAAGCAGATTTATAAAATCCAACCGTTATTAATCTCTCACAGAAATAGTTAGGTTAATAATGAAAGTTACTAAAGACTGCACTTAATTTCATGTGATTTAATTTGGTTTCAAGAAGTTAGTAATCATTTAAATTGCATTAGAAAAGATTGTTTTTTATAGAAAATAATCCGGACTTAAATTTTTGGACTTAGACATATGATTTACAATTAATTCCATGAAATCCTAAGCACTGGATAATGAATTAAGTAATTAATAAATACCCTGGAACAATCTTTAACTCTTGAATTTCAAAGTTTATTTTGCTTTCTTTATTGTTTCCAATTTGCACTGTAAAAACTCGCTTTCGATTCCTTGAATAAAATTGATTCGATTCTAGAATAAATAGCTAAATAAACCCTAATTGGATCCTCAATGGAACGATACTCGGTCTAGAATGTTTTATATACTATTACTTGACTTCACGTCAGTTATTCATTATTTCTGTGTTATGGTTTGTTCGGGTAGCACAATAAATTTGTTTGTTTGTTTTTTTTTTTTTTGTTTTAAGGGAAGCCGAGATTGACTCGTGATTATTGGAAAGGTAAGGGCGACCATGGTTTATCTTCTTTAAATAAAATTGAGTAGATTTGATTTTCTCTTTAAATGCATGTGATACTAAAAAAGAATGAAAAGCACCTAAAAAGTGTTTTATTTGCCTTTGATTTAAAGATGCTTTTATTAGATTTGATGTTATTTGTTAGTGGTTTTTAGGCCATTATGAAGCAAATATACTTTGGATGCCAAAAGAACCAAATCGAGCAAAAACCAGACAAAAAAATGAAGAAAAATGAAGAAATCCTATGCAAGGCAGCGCTTGGGTGCGTGCCTGGTGTCACGGTCATGCTTGTCCAGGTTGTGTTGCCTGTGGTCGCATGCCCGCCTCGACCCCTTTTTATCATGCTTTCATGTTATGCACTTCATTTTACTAGTTAGTTTACTTTCCTAGTACTTTTCTTTGTAAGTGACCGCTCACCACTTTGTATGTGCAAGGGTGACAATTCCACAATTGTTCAGAATGTACTATATGGGGGTGAGACTAACCATCAAATCCTCATACCCGGAGTTGTGAGCTATAAAGCCGTTGTTGTCCCTTTTGCTTTCTAGTCTTACAACATATTCTAATTTCTCAAACATGCTTCCAAACATTTGCGAAAACTTTTTCCTTTAACCCGTTTTCTAAAACTATTTTCTCTCGAAACAGGTTGGAGGTTACGAGAGGCACTCGGTGTGTCGTAGGCAATCGAAATTTAATCAGGCTGACTTGTTCGTGAGCTAGAACAAGTGCCACACAATCGTTTAGCGAGACGCGAAGTTGCAATTGTGACAGTTGGTATCAGAGCCCAGTTGGCTCATAAGAGAGAAGGCCAGAATCATGTCGACCACAAAACAACTAAACAAGTCCTAGGTGGACAGACTGGTAGAGATAGAAGAGCAGATGCTCTACCTGAGAGAAGTCTCCGATGCCATCCGTTTCCTTGAAATGCAAGTATCTCTGAGAAGGCCGGGGGAATCGATGCGGTCACTGGCCGCTTAGACGGGATGCCCGTCAAAGAGTTGATGTTAAGGGTGGAGACCCTGGAGACACAAGCTACGAGACCCAGTAGTTATGAGCGTGGAGATAGCTCGTCTGGCTCGGTGGCCCATATGGAGGAACGGGTTGGAGAGCTCAACAACGCTCAGAAGGCGATAATCCAGATGGTTACCGAGTTGTCAGAAGACTTTCGGACTACACTAAACGTCATCAGGACAGAGATTGCAGATGTCAGTGCGAGAGTGAATCTCACCATAAGAGCGGTGGGAAACCAAACCCCAGTTGGGGGTGCGGTCCAATTCAACCGAGTGAAAATACCCGAACCTAAGCCCTTCTGTGGGGCTCGAGATGCAAAAGCTCTAGAAAACTTCATTTTCGACATGGAGCAATATTTTAGAGCCACAAATACGACTACTGAAGAGTCAAAAATTACCTCGGCGACAATACACCTGGCAGACGACGCCAAACTGTGGTGGAGGTCCCGTTATATGGACATACAAGAGGGTCGCTGCACTATCGATACTTGGGAGAGACTGAAACAAGACTTGTGTTCTCAGTTCTTCCCCGAAAATGTCGAGATCATAGCTCGACAAAAAATCCGAGAGTTGAAGCACACAGGCCTAGTCGGAGACTACGTGAAACAGTTTGCAGGCCTAATGTTAGACATACGTGACATGTCCGAGAAAGACAAAGCGTTCTGCTTTGTCGAGGGCTTGAAACCATGGGCCAAGGCGAAGTTGTATGAACAGAGAGTACAGGACCTCATGTCCGCCTACGCAGCCACCGAACGACTGTTTGACCTCAGCAACGACTCGCAAGACTCTAGACGACAGTCGATAACCTCTAACGGGGGAAATAAAAACAGTCGTGCAAGTCCTCCCCGAAATGTTGGAGGAGACAAAGGTTGGGGTGGAGACCGAAAACCCTATCAGCCCTCTCAACAAATGAATGGGAATAGTTGGCGAGGGCCAATCAACAGAACAGTCAGTTCCGACCCCTGCAGTGCTTCATATGCAAAGGACCACACAGGGCGGGCGAATGTTCAAAGCGGACTGCATTCAATGCCTTCCAAGCTGCCCTGGCTACTGAATCGAGTGACCAAACCGAACAACCAGACACTGAGACCCCACCAACCGAGGAGGGGGACACCCCACGCATGGGGGCGTTGAAATTCTTGTCATCTCTCCAAAGAAAGATAGGAGAGACCAAAGAGCCCGTCGAGCGGGGGCTCATGTATGTAGATGCCTGGGTCAACCAAAGATTGGCCAAGAGTACCATGGTCGACTCCGGGGCCACCCATAACTTCATGACTGAAACAGAAGCCTACCGGTTAAACCTAAGATGGGAGAAAGACGCCGGGAAGATGAAAGCTGTCAATTCGGCCACCCTACCCATTACTGGGGTAGTGAAGAGGGCCATGCTCAAGATTGGGGAGTGGAACGGACATACCGACTTCGTGATCATCAAGATGGACAATTTTGATGTGTTCTTGGGGATGGAATTCCTACTCGAACACAAAGTTATACCGATGCCGCTGCTAAAAGGTTTGGTAATCACGAGATCTTCACCCACAGTTGTGCAGACCGACATCAGACAACCAAATGGGATAAAGATGATCTCAGCCCTCCAACTGAAGAAGGGCCTCGCTCGCGACGAACCCACATTCATAGCCATCCCAGTCAAGGTAGGAGAAAAAGAAGGAGAGACCGTTCCGAAAACCATCCGGGCTGTCTTAAAAGAATATCGAGATGTCATGTCGAACAGTCTGCCAAAATCCCTACCTCCGATAAGGGGGATTGACCATGAAATAAGGTTGGTGTCAGGAGCCAAACCACCTGCGAAAAACGCCTATCGGATGGCACCTCTTGAGTTAGCAGAACTCCGAAAACAGTTAGACGAGTTGTTGAATGCAGGGTTCATTCACCCCGCGAAAGCACCGTACGGGGCCTCAGTGTTATTTCAGAAGAAGAAAGATAGAAGTCTTCGTCTGTGCATTGACTATCGGACCCTAAACAAACTCACGGTCTGCAATAAATATCCGTTACCCATTATAATAGACTTGTTCGACCACCTCCATGGTGCCAAATATTTTTCAAAACTTGACCTTCGGTCAGGGTACAATCAAGTGCGAATTGTCGAGGGAGACGAACCGAAGACGACCTGTGTCATGAGGTATTGGGCCTTTGAATTTCTGGTAATGCCCTTCGGCCTCACGAATGCGCCGGCCACCTTCTGTACATTGTTGAATCAAGTTTTCCATGAGTATTTCAACAAATTCGTTGTGGTATATCTGGACGACATCGTGGTCTACAGCCCAACAATGGAAGAACATCAACACCACCTTCAGCTAGTCTTCGAAAAGTTGAAGCAGAACCAATTGTATGTGAAAAGAGAGAAATGCTCCTTTGCTCAAGAGCGCATTAACTTCCTTGGTCACGTGATTGAGTGTGGTCGAATCAGCATGGAAGAGACTAAAATCCATGCCATACGAGACTGGAAGGTACCGACCTCCATGACAGAACTGTGCTCCTTCCTCGGATTGGTCAACTACTACAGGCGGTTCGTGGAGGGATTCTGGAGGAAAGCAGGACCATTGACAGAGTTGTTGAAGAAAGATCACCAGTGGGACTGGATCCCAGAGTGTCAAGCTGCCTTCAAAAACTTGAAGAAGGCCACGATGGAGGGACTAGTTCTCGAAATTGCAGATGTAACAAAGCCTTTCGAAGTCGAGACGGATGCATCCGACTTCGCCATGGGCGGCGTTCTCCTTCCGGACGGCCACCCCATTGCTTATGAGAGCCGAAAACTAAACGATGCTGAAAAAAGATATGCAGCATCCGAGAAAGAGATGCTGGCCGTAGTCCACTGTTTACAAGCCTGGAGACAATATCTGTTAGGCTCCAAGTTCGTGGTCAAGACCGACAACAGCTCGATTTGTCACTTTTTCACTCAACCAAAGTTGTCGTCCAAACAAGCCCGATGGCAAGAGTGCCTAGCCGAATTTGATTTTCAGTTTGAGCATAGACCAGGAAAGGCCAACTAGGTGGCCAATGCCCTCATCCGGAAAAGCGAACATGCAGCTCTGTGTTTATTCGCCTAGTTAAAACCCAGTAGTCTTAGTGGGACAGTCCGAGAAGCCATAAGAACCCACTTGGCCAACGACACAACGGCCCAAGCCTTGATTTAACTAGAAGAAGAGGGGAAGACTCGGTAGTTCTGGGTGGAAGACGACCTCCTCCTGACTAAAGGTAACCACCTATATGTCCCTCGATCAAGAGAGCTCCGAAGACTGTTAATGAAAGAGTGTCACGACACGCCGTGGGTGGGACACAATGGGTGGCAAAGAACCTACGGACTGCTGAAGCAAGGCTACTATTGGCTGAGTCTCCGAGACGATGTCATGCAGTTCACCGAGACTTGTCTTATCTGCCAACAAGACAAATCGGAAAGTGCAAAGTTAGCTGGTCTGCTGGAACCTCGACCTGTACCCTCTAGACCATGGGAGAGTGTGTCAATGGACTTCATCACGCATCTACCCAAAGTTGGGGAGTTCAAATCGATACTGGTGATCATCGATAGATTTTTAAAATACGCAACTGTCATCGCAGCACCAAAACTGTGTTCGGCAGAGATGACGGCTTAGTTGTTCTTCAGACACGTAGTGAAGTTGTGGGGTGTCCCTGCCAGCATCGTTAGTGACCGGGATGCAAGATTTATTGGGACGTTCTGCACAGAGTTATTTCGAACGTTGGGTTCCACACTAAACATCTCCTCCAGTTACCATCCGCAGACAGACGGAAAAACAGAGCGCTTCAATAGTATGCTCGAGGAGTATCTTCGACACTTTATTGATGTGAGGCAAAAGAATTGGGTGCAAATGTTAGACGTGGCACAGCTGAGTTTTAATAGTCAGAAGAGCTCCGCCACGGGAAAGACACCCTTTGAAATCGTGTGGGTAGATAGCCGCTCATGCCACACGTTGTTGACCATCCCTACGCAGGGAAGAGCCCTCAGGCACATAATTTTACCAGAGAATGGAAAGAATCTTTAGAAGTTGCTTGCGCATGCCTAGAGAGGCATCAAAACGTATAAAGAAGTGGGCGGATACGAGGCGCAGACCCCTAGAGTTTCAATCAGGGTATAAAGTCCTAATCAAATTGCGCCCCGAACAATTTCGATTTCACAGAAAGAGAGACCAACGCTTGGTAAGGAAATATGAAGGACCCATCGAAGTGGTCAAGAAGGTCGGGAAGACCTCGTATCGAGTTTAGCTACCTACATGGATGAAGATCCACCCAGTCATCCATGAAAGGAACTTGAAGCCTTACTACCCGGACTCGGACGATGAACGACGCAATACAGTGACTCGCCCTCCGGTCACGATGAAGGACACTGTATTGCAGAAGGAAGTTGAAGAGGTACTTGCAGAAAGAACCCGCCGCATTGGAAGACCAAGACGAACGTGAAGGAGTTCTTGGTGAGGTGGAAAGGGCTCCCGGACGAAGAAACCAGTTGGGAGCGTGCTGAAGACTTGAAGTCTGCTACCTTACGTATTGCTGAGTTCGAGCAGCGTCAGTTGACAGAGACGTCAACCATTTGAGTGGGAGAGGATGTCACGGTCATACTTGTCCAGGCGTGTTGCCCGTGGCCGTATGCCCACCTCGACCCCTTTTTATCATGCTTTCATGTTATGAACTTTATTTTACTTGTTAGTTTACTTTCCTAGTACTTTTCTTTGTAAGTGATCGCTCACCACTTTGCATGTGCAAGGGTGGACAATGCCACAATTGTTCAGAATGTACTATATGGGGGTGAGACTAACCATCAAATCCTCATACCCGGAGTTGTGAGCTATAAAGCCGTTGTTGTCCCGTTTTGCTTTCTAGTCTTGCAACATATTCTAATTTCTCAAACATGCTTCCCAAACATTTGCGAAAACCTTTTCCTTTAACCCGTTTTCTAAAACCATTTTCTCTCGAAACGGGGTGGAGGTTACGAAAGGCACTCGGTGTGCCGTAGGTGATCGGAATTTAATCAGGCTGACTTGTTCGTGAGCTAGAACAAGTGCCGCACAATTGTTTAACGAGACGCAAAATTGCGATTGTGACACCTGGCACTTCAAATTTGAGGGTAGAGCGCCTAGGCGCTAAACTTTTCTATTTTGTGAATTTTGCATTTTTGGAAAGTACTTAGGCTTCAAATGGACGAACTTCTATAAATTGGGAAGTGCTCAACAGCCTCAAACATAAAATTAAAGAACCAAAAAGTGAGTTTGTTACCAAATAGAGGAAAAGGTGTTGGATAAGAATTGGAGGCCATTCAAGATCTCGAGGTACCGACCAAGTGAAGATTGACAGAATTCAATGTCGGGAGCAATTCGAGAGTCTTGTCTTTCTAAGTTTCTCTTTCCCTTTTCTCTTATGCTCAAAAAGTCATATAAGATTGTGTATTTGATTGCTATATATGGCTAAACTCTTAGTTTTAAGATGTTGGTGAATTTAATTATGAATTTAAGTTGATAATTTAGTGTTCTTTATTGATGTTGTTGAATAATATGTTGTTCAATGTTATTGTGCTTTATTCTCTATTGATTGATTATTATTGAATATTAGGTTAAATATATTATTGATTGGTTCTATGTTTAATTGGAGGTAAAATGGATCAATTCGGATTATGTTATCTGATAACACTTCAAATGTGCTCTTCCACTTGGCCTAACTTGACATCATTGTACTATTTAATGCATTTAATTGACTATTTTATAGGTTTTGAACAACTTGGAGGTAGAATTGAGATTTAGGGAGAAAACAAAGCTAAAACAAACCAAATTCGAAGTCGCAAAGCATCTAGGTCAAAAGAATGAGAAAGAGACCAAAACATCCCTCAAGGGTGGCGTTGGCTCGTTGAACGGTGCCACTACCACGATGTTGTTTTTTGTGCTGTGGTGCCAAAAACTTGGTAACGCGCAAGCGCACACTTAGAAGTAATGAAATCTCGACAATTGGGTATCATTTTTAGGGAATTCTCTACTCAATTCAACTAGACATTCATAAACTTTCTTAACGTATTTAGGGAATCAAAATGTTCAAATAGAGTATCACTTGGCAAGAACGTTCTAGGATATCGATCTCATTCAACACTGTTATGGATCTCCAATGCTTTTCAATTAATTAACTCAAATGATTAAGCCTAGAAGCCTTTAATCCGAGTTTCCTTTTCAAGTTCAACCCATTCTAATGCCTAAAGGCAATTCATTATCATGCAATTGATACTGGAGCGCCGCGGGGCTGCCTTATTTGGTCCTCTTAGGTTTGTAGCGTCGAGTATGGCGCTGCAACTCGCCATGCTACCCTTACTCCACACTTTTTAACCCTCTTTTGACTTCTTCAAACTTTGACCTGTTGTAGGTGTATTTCAATCATTTTACATCACATTTGGCTGGTTCTAATCTGATTGCTCATTTCGTACAAAAATAAGTGCATAAAACATGAAAGAACTTATTTTAACACTTAAAATAACCAAAAGAGAACATGACAAGGTAAAAGGCCACCTCGCCAAAAGGAGGATTAGTAATGCTCTCGTTCGGATTAGGATTCCACATGTGATTGTTCAGTAGAATGCCATAATCAAACTTCAACTTTTCAAGTTGAGCAATGTGGCATGGTAGGTTTAAGGATTGAAGCTCTCCGTCCATCTAAAATTTATCGACATGTGAGCCCACTTCGTGATAGAAGAAGTCTAATTGATACTTGTTGGAATAATCACCATTGTCATCAAAACTGCTTAAGCTCATACTAATATCACTAGCCATGGAAAGAAAAATAAAAATAGAGAGAAAGAGAGAAAGTTAACCTTGTGAAAATGAAAAAGAGAAGAGATGGAAAAAAAATGAAGAAAATCACCCAATTTGTAAGCAATAAAAGGAGGCAGGGGAAATGACCTCCAAAATTTTAACATTTAAATTTCAAATTTCAAATTTCAAGAAAGAAAGGAAAGACTACATTGGTCAAGGTCGACCATCCTTGTGTGGTCAAATCGACAACGGATGGACAGGATTACCACATTTAGAAGTAGGAATGCAGTGTGATAAGACTAGGCACTACTCAGCCTCAATTCATGCTGCCATTAAGCTACTACCTTCACACTACTCGAAATGATAAAGAATCAGACAAGCCTATTGTAGCTTCAAAAAAATGTCAGATCAGCCTCAAGTTAAGGCCGACTACTCATGGAATGACATATGGCAAGCCACTCGTGAATGGAAATTTACACCAAATCAAGAAGCACATTATATTGAGTTATCACCAAAAAATGACGAGACTAACGTATTTTATTCCACAAAGAAGAAATGAAGCTACATGATCACAATTGATAAAAGAAGCTACTTTTATGAAACCTACACGACAATTAAGTACAACCTAAAGTAATAATCTAGCCAGCTTAAACTTGCATTCTTTTTACCTAGGGGCACTAGCTTTCGCACATTCACAGTACGACCTTGTACCTAATCAATTCCTAGGCGTCCTTACTGATCACAACAAAGGTAGCTCTTTTTACTCTCATCCATGCATACACGATACAAGTTTAACATATTTTGAATGTACAAAAGATAGGCATTAAAGCTTATACACTTTATCGCACAAAATTTTTTTTCAACAGCAAATATAACATTTTTTCTTCTTCCTTGGTCTAACATTACAAACAACCATGCATTTCAACACTCTATTCGATAGAGTCTTTTGGAGTGACAATCGAATACACTCAACTTTTTCCCTTTCTAAGTTTAAGTTTCTAAATGAAAATAACTATGTGCTCAAGAATATAAAGACTCAACGAGGGACTTAAGTAGATCATACTCGAGATAATGCTATCCTATTTCCATAATGAGACATCCATCATGCATATTCATTCTCATCATAACCAGTCAAAATCAAAAGCACACAACCATAAAACATTTCCATCGTCTTTTAAAGATCAAATTGAAAAAATGTTTCAAATTTTTGAAACATCCAAGTTAACATGCATATGATCATTAAAACCAAATTGGCATGCATAATAGGATAAAATCACATTAAAGTATGAAGTATACCTCCTACCCAAAACTTAAAATGTTGCATTGTCTTCAATTCATAAAAGAATAAAGCAAAGAGATACAAGCCTAGAAGTGTGCGAGAGTCAACCAAAGGGCTTGGTGGAATGAGCACTTTGCATCAATTTCCTAAAAAATAGTTAGAGGCATATGTGTGGCTCCCTATAAAAGAAAACAAACAAATCAAACAAACTAAAATTAAAGAAATCAATAAACTTGGGTTTCCTCCGACGAAGCACTATGTTTAATGTCTTTTAGCTAGATGGGACTCACAAGTCACGCCAAATCCCAAGGTGGATTCTCCATTCCATACTTTAAACCACCTTGAATCTTTAGTTTTTGCCCACACTAGCACTCACGAAAATAATCATGCATGGTAATCTTGCTAGTTAACATATTCTCTACTTCATCAAACCTTACATCCCCTTTTCCAACATAGCCAAGCAACATTGAAGAATCATCTTTTTGGGATTTCACCACACTCATCACATCTTCCTTAACATGCTTCTCCATGACTCTATTTCATACTCTTTCTTAGATTTCTTAGGCATGCAAACATTAGTAGTATTATCAAAACTAGAAACATGCTTCATATGAAGATCTTTTAATTTAGCATTACATGTACTAGACATACCATTTATTTTTCCCCACTTAGAATGGAGGTTAACATGCAAGGACCAAATACTAGAAGGAGAAGAAGTTACCATCTTACTTGGTACATGTTGCTCATGACTTACCACATTTGGATGCTTAAGGGTTTTGTAAATATTGAATGTTACCTCCTCATCATTAAATCAGAATGTAAACTTGCCCTTTTGTACTCCCATAAGGGCTCTTCTGGTGTCCAAGCAAGATCTCCCAAGAATTATGGGAATTTTGGTATCTTCCTCCATGTCTAGTATCACAAAATCCGCAGGTAAGACAAACTTGTCTACCTTAACCAATACGTCCTCCATAATGTCGTAAGGATGAGCAATTGATCAATCAGCCATTTGCAAAGATATGGTTGTTGGTTGCACCTCTCCACTATCAAGTTTCATAAACACAGAAAAATGCATGATATTAATAGAAGCTCCAAGATTACAAAGTGTTTTATTCACCAAATTATTTCCTAAATAACAAGGAATAGAAAAACTCTCTAGATGTTTTAACTTTTGAGGCAATTTTCTTTGTAGCACCACACTACATTCCTTCGTCAATGCTACCGTCTCATAGTTTTCATACCTCTTCTTCCTAGACAAAACATCCTTCATAAATTTGGCATACTTAGACATTTGTTCTAATGCCTCTACAAAAGGAACATAAATTTGCAACTTCTTGAAAAATCTAGGAATTTTGAAAATTGAGCATCAACCTTTTTCTTTTAAAATCTTCGTGGAAAAGGTAGAGTAATATTGACAAAAGGAAGAGAATTGTACTTCCTGTATTAGATTAGATTTTGCCTCTTTTTCCTTAGGTGTAACTTGCTCCTTGGTGGGTTCATGGTCAACGGTATGCTCAACCTTGTCTTGAACTTGTTCATCATCATCCATCTCCATATGCTTGCTCAACTCCTTGCCACTTCTAAGGATTATAGCATTGCATTCTTCTTTGGGTTCTTCTCTGGGAAACTTGGGATTCACCCTTTTGCAATGTGTGGAGGGAGGTGGCAATTTGACTAATTTGAACTTCCAAGCCTTAAATTGCCTTACCTTGACTTTGCACACTACTTGTTATGGCTTGTACGGAGTTCCTCAATGTGATAGTCATCAATCTTGATTCTTTGAAAAAAATCAATCATTAAATCTTCCAAAGATGATATCTTTGCATTCCTTGAACCATTGAAACCTTGAGGTGCTTACAAAACACTATTGTTGGTAGCATATGAAAATTTTTCATGATTTCTTAAGTTGGGATGGTAGTGAGTTGGAAATTGTTGTTGGCCTCAATATTGTTCTTTATCCACATAGTTGGCTATTTCCAACTGACTTTGCTCTTTTTTACTCACCATGTCTGCAAGGGAAGCTATAGATGATAGACTTGCTTGGGCTTGACCTCCTATAGATAATTTAGTCAAAGCATTAGTAAGAGAAGCCAATTGAGTTTCAAGACAGCTTACCACATCCACTTCATACTCTTCGGTGGCTTTGATTGAAGATGATCTTTCACAAGGCCAATCGTATGATGTGTTGGCCAAGTCCTCTAGTATTGTGTAAGCTTCTTGGGTGGTCTTAGAGAATATGGACCCTCCGATGGTGGCATCCAAGATGGACTTTATAGAGCTTGCCAATCTATTGTAGAATAATTGGATTTGTAACAAATCCGGGTAGCCATGTTGTGGACATCTTCTCAAGAGGTCCTTGTATCGTCCCCATGCCTCACAGAGTTGCTCATCTTCAAGTTGATAGAATGTGCAAATCTTAGTCCTCAATCTTCGTGACTTCGCTGGTGGAAAATATTTGTTCAAAAAAGCTTGAGCTAGTGTATCCCATGTTGTTATGTTCTCCAGCGGCATGGTCTCTAGCCAATTCTTTTCTCAATCTTGTAAAAAGAAAGAAAAAAGTCTTGGTTTAATGGCATCATTGAAGACTCCATTCATCTTTACCATCCCGCATATCTCCAAGAAAGATCGAAGGTGTTTCTGAGGGTCCTCGATGAAGAGACCTCTATCCGCAAGTTCTCGTGCAATTTGGATCATTCTCGATTTGAGCTTGAAGTTGTTGACATTTATTGGCACATTTGCTATCCCAAGTTGGTTCACTAGGAGAGTTGGTTGGAATTAGTCTCGGATTGCCTTTCGTACTTTCTCTTCTGTCATCTCACTATTTTGATGTGATTGAGCTCGTAGATTCCTTCTGTCTGTCCTATCAATCTTGTGATCAAAAGGAAGAAGATTAGATTTATCTCGGGGCATACACCAAAACACAACCAACCAATTCTAGAAAAAGGAAAATAAAATAAAATACACCTCAGATTAAGATCTATCAATTCTTTAAATATTAGACGAAAATGTCGTTACTTTAAACCCCCACAACGACGCCAAAAATTTGATATGAGAAATCCACAAGTGCATGAGTCAAGTTATAATATAGAAAGGTTTAAGTTCGAGTATTGTATCCATTGTGGACTAAATTCAATATATTCACTTATCTATTTAAGAATTTAATCAATTTTATCTAAAGAACCGAAATCGAGTTTGGATTTTGTATTTTGAAAACAAGAAAAGGAAAGTAAAAACAAGTGAAACTTCAAGGGATTAGAGTGTTCTAGGATGTTGATGTCATTAATTACTTCATTAAGTCATGCTTTAGGTTTTCATGGAATTATGTTCAAACAATATGTTTAAGTCTAGAAACTAAAGTCTGGATTATTTTCTCTAAAAAACAACCATTTCTCATGCAATTTAATTAATTATTAATTTCTTGAAACCAAATTAAGAGGCATAGTATTAAGAATAGTCATTAGCAACTTTCTCTAATAACCTAGCTATATTCATGAAAAATAGTGGAGATTCAATATGCCATAGATCCAATTAAACATACAACCACTCAATCATACATCTAACCTAACAAGTATTGATGATCAATCAATAGAAGATAAAATACAATAGTATTGAAAAACATCTCATCAAAAACATCCATGAAAATACTAAGCTATTAACTTAAATTCATAATTACATCATCCAACACCCTAAAACTATGAGTTTAGCCACACATAGTTATCAAATACATACTTTCATATGAGTTCAACATTAGAGTAAAAAGGAAAGAGAAACTTAGGAAGAAAAAGTCTTAA
The DNA here is from genome assembly GCA_031780015.1 of Citrullus colocynthis. Lineage (NCBI taxonomy): Eukaryota > Viridiplantae > Streptophyta > Magnoliopsida > Cucurbitales > Cucurbitaceae > Citrullus > Citrullus colocynthis. The sequence continues at coordinate 1,098,231 of QLSR01000069.1, read as the reverse complement.
ATTGCTCCTCAGTTGAAGTCCTTCAATCTCCACTTGGTTGACACCTCGGAATCTCGAACGGTCTTGAACTCTTCTTCAATACTTCCCTCACTTTTTGATAGCAAACTCACTCTTAGGTTCTCTTTTCCTTTGAGATTTCGTGCTTAGGGCTACTAAGAACCTCCCAATTTATAGAATAACTAAACTTGCAGCCCTATTTACTCCAAAAATATCAAAATTTCAATTTAGGAAAGCTGGCGTTGTGGCGCTGACCATCATCTTTTCCTACCCCTAGTACCATGCCGTAATGCCGCTCTGCACTACGACGCTCCTTACATTGTGTTGTGGCACCCTTCACAGTGTCGCGACACTCTTTCAGTTGCCTATTTTTTTTATGCTCTTGGGTTTTAGTGCCGAGGCAGTGTCGCATTGGCATCGCGGCGCTGTCCTATTTCTAGAGTTTTTTGCATTTTTTTTCCTCAATTTGCCATCTAATTTTGGCTCGTGGATTTGGCCTTCAAAACTTATTTTCTCCATAATTACCTGAAAACCACTAACAAACACATTAAATCTAATAAAACATCCTGAAATTAAGAGCAATAAAAGCATTTTTTAGTGCTTTTTAGTGCCTATGATAAATGATTTGCACAAAAATTCATCTAAGGTCCAACTAACCATAAAAATATAGGTTTAACTACTTAGGCTCCTAAAAAAACTTTATACAAAACCGAATAGGAGAAAATTCTATCCACGAGTAAGTTGACATCCTGGTATGATGCGACCATACTGCTCAAGGCTTGTGCCTTTTGGTTGAAACATAGTTGCATCCCTACTTCTACCATTGATTGCCTTTATTCTTCAAATGTTATATAATTATTACACTTTTCCTCTACACTTGTTACTTTTGGTCACTTTCGATTGCATTGTTTAGAACAAACCGGATTGGATAGCTAGCCTTGTGGGATTTAACACTTGGAATACTCCAATATTTATTAATTCACCAATAGTTTATGCTTCCACTTTGACCACTCGTATCTATAGTTTTTATCACACGTACACTTTTTGTCAATCAAGTTTTTGGTGTTGTTGTCAAGGACTAGAGAAAATCTTTTTGGTTTATTTAACGCGCTGTTGGTCAATGCGGTCACACTAGCACTATCTTATGGAAAATAATAACTCTTTTTACTTGTTTGTTTCGCAAGGAGAATTTGATGTATGAAAAGAGGGTCTTGCCTTTTTGTAGCTAACCATGAGATGGAAAAGTCCTTTCATAATAAAAGGAAAGAATAGAGACGAAAGCACTAGGAGGAAAAAGAGTTGAGCGCACAAGTCGATTTGGAGGAAGCTGCATTGTGCAACAAGTTCTAATGAATCCACTTGGAGCTGATCCTCTTACACCTCCTAGGAATAATGTACAACCAAATGGAGAATAACAACCACAATCCACCATTCAACCATAAAATCTCATCTTCTTGTGGAAGATAAGGATAAAGCAATTAGACTACTAGCACTCATGTTCCAAACCCTTGATACTGAGATTTTTTATCCCCCGATCGAGGCTACAACATTCGATATGAAACCTTTGATGTTCCAGATGCTGAATTCTTTTTGCTAGTTTGCTAGACTACTTCATAAAGATCCCCTATAAACATCTAAAGCTCTTTTTGAGAATTTGTCATTCTTTTAAGGTAAATGGAGTTTTTTAGAATGCTTTTAAGCTAAAACTATTTCCTTATTCTTTGTAGGGAGATGTGGAGGTGTGGCTAGACTCACGCCTGCCAAATTCCATCACTACATGGGATATCCTTGTAGAGAAGTTCTTGAGAAAATACTTTCTGCCATACTAAAATGCCAAATTCAAAAGAGAGATCATAGCTTTCAAGTAAGCACCAACCAAGTTAGTGAAAAAATTTCCACATCACGGACTTCCAACATGCATTCTGATAGAGCAATTCTATAACCGGCTCAATCAAGTCTCGTAGACATTGGTGAAGGCCTCAGGAAGAGGCTCATTAATAAACAAATATATGAATGAAGTGAATGAGATTATTGACATGATAGCAAACAACAATCAAAATTGAGGTGATGATGAGGCACCAGTTGTAAAGATAGCAGTTAGGGGTTTAGGACAAAAGCACGCTCGTATCAATGAATCAATAGCTAACAACCATTGAAAACATGTTGCACAACTTGCTATGTGTAGAACTTGTAGCTGTTGGACAAGTAGAGACTCTGTCACTTGTGATTTTTGTACAAAGAATCACTTGAAAAATAGCTGCATGTATAGCTCACAGTCTGTTTGTTATGTAGGCCATCACAAGGCCCAAGAGCACTGGGACCCCTTGAATACGAACATATCAACTGGTGAAACACAGTATGCTCTAGACTTCACTTTCTTGGCTCAAAGTAGTTCTAATGCATAATCTGAAACAATAGATGTGCATGCAACCGCATGTTTCTGACGATCCCTTCTGTAAATCACATATGTGTTCCAATAGTTTTGTGATTGGACGTTCTCGAGAATCGTTCAATATTTCATTAAGACACTCGATTATGTTAGTCGCCATTTTATCATACCTATAGTGGACATTATAAATTTTTGCCCAAATGTTATTGTAGCAATCTTCCTCCAATATAGGTGTGATGCCTTTAAACTCTTGTAGTTTAGTCCAATGCATTTCAAACTTAACATTCAATATGTCTTGGCTACTAATAGAACACAAAAAACTACTATGTTGAGACCTAGTTTAATACTCAATTCCATGTTTTCACGTGTTTATCATATTGTTTTATAAGAATCAAGCAATTTAAAGCCAACACCTCGATTTAATCAAAGATTAAAGGAATTTGGAATCAAAAAGGAAAAGATGAAAGCTTCATCTGCATCTCAAGGAATCCCAAGCCTGCAATCCCAAAGGGGTAGCATCATCTAATCGATTTTTGGAAATTACAACATGGAGACATTGCTATGTTAAATTTGATATTTAAGCTTCTTTTTCTCTAGAGATTTAAAGCATTGAAATTTTAATCCTCCCTGCGTTTTTATAGCTTTATTTAAGGCAATTTTTAGTACCTTTTACCCTTTTAAATGTAATCAATCAAGCTCATGTCAATCGCAAGTGATATTGTCTCGATGAGGGGCCAAAAACTTAATGTTCCTATTCAAAGGTTTGTTGTATTCCAATTATAATGTTGTGTCGCCCTAGGAGCGGCCTCCCTTCGAAAGTGTTTGTATGGTTCAATAACAAGATGAATGGGAAAATGTCAATAGTAAGTGGGAGCGGGACGCGTGTCAACGTATCCCTCAATCTCCAACCCTAGGTCACACCATAAGATTCTTATGATCCACTTGCGTGTCGCCCTAGAGCGACCATCCCTTCAGAGGGTTTGATCATAGGTTTCGAAACACCATGAACTCCTGAAAAGGATAGGTTCAGTTAGGTTAATTACCAACAATTGTCTTTCCTAACGGTAGCTTGTTGGTGCGTACCTCTGGGATCTGAAAGTGGGAGGGTTACACTTACAGGGATGAGTTAGAGTTAACGAATCCTTGACCAAACAACGGTGGCTAATGTCTATAGGAATATGAGTTATTCTGACATTAGAATTAGCTGAGAATCGTCTCATTTCAAAGGAGTGACTGATCACCCTTTGGTGGCTGTTGCTCTAAGCCTCTGAAACATCGTTGCAAAAACTAAATCAATAGTTTATTATGGTTTCTTTGATTGCTTGTTTTTTGCTGAATTGATTGGAATACTTGCAATTTTGTTTGCTTGTGTGATTGGTTAAGGCAAAGATAACTAAAACGGTTAATTGTTTATAGTTAAAACATGTCTTCCTCAATTGTCGCACTACTTAAAAATGAAAAACTAACCGGTGAAAACTACGTAACATGGAAATCCAACCTGAATACGATTCTGGTTATAGATGATCTACGATTTATCTTAATGGAGGAGTGTCCTTCTATCCCCGCTCATAAAGCATCCCAATTTGTTAGGGATGCATATGACTGTTGGATAAAGGCCAATGACAAGGCCCGAACCTATATCTTGGCGAGTTTGTCTGACGTACTCAACAAGAAATATGAGGCCATGTTAAACAAGAAACATGAGATCATGGAGTCCCTCACAAATACAGCACGAGGCCCTTAAGTACGTTTATAGTGCATGTATGAAGGAAGACCAATCGGTGAGCGAACATGTTCTCAACCTGATGGTCCAATTCAACATTGCTGAAATGAACGGCACGGTCACTGACGAGCAGAGTCAGGTGTCTTTTATTCGAGAATCTCTTCTAAAGAGCTTTCTTCGATTCCAAAACAATGCGGTTATGAATAAAATTGTGTACACCATGACAACCCTCTTGAATGAGTTATAGACTTATTAGTCTCTTATGAAAAATAAGGGACCGGTCGATGGAAAGGCAAATGTTGCCCATTTCAAGAAGTTCTACAAGGGTTCATCCTCTGGAACTAAGTCTATTCCCACATCTTCTGGTTCTAAGAAGATCCAGAAAAAGAAAGAAGGAAAGGGGAAGGCTTCTGCTGTTCGAAAAAACAAGGGTAAGGCCAAGGTGGCTGACAAAAGAAAGTGTTTCCTCTACAATGTGGATGGTCATTGGAAACACAATTGCCCTAAGTACCTTGCTGAGAAGAAGAAGGAAAAAGCAAGTAAATATGATTTACTTGTTTTAGAAATTTGTTTAGTGGAAAATGACTATAATGCCTGGATACTTGATTCAGATGCCACTAATGACGTTTGCTCTTCTTTACAGGAAATTAGTTCCTTCCAGCAGCTCAAGGATGGAGAAATGACGCTCAAGGTTGGAACAGGAGACGTCATTTTAGCTCGTGCAATGGGAGCTGCAAAGTTGTTTTTTGGAAATAGATTTTTATTTTTAGAAAATCTATATATAGTTCCTGAAATAGAAAGGAACTTAGTATCTATTTCCTGTTTAATTGAACAATTGTACTCAATTATTTTTTCTGTTAATGAAGCGTTCATTTTGAAAAATGGTGTACATATTTGTTCTGCTAAATTAAAAAACAACTTATATATGTTAAGACCAACTGAAGCAAAAGCACTTTTAAATCATGAGATGTTTAAAACCACTAATACTCAAACTAAAAGGCAAATAATTTCTCCCAGCAACAATAGTACTTATCTTTGGCATTTGATATTAGGTCACATAAATCTCGATAGGATCGGGAGATTGGTAAAGAATGAACTTCTAAATGAGTTAGAAGATAATTCATTATCTTTATGTGAATCTTGTCTTCAAGGTAAAATGACTAAAAGACCTTTTAATGGAAAAGGTTATAGGGCCAAAGAACCTTTAAAACTCATATATTCGGATCTCTGTGGTCCAATGAATGTAAAAGCTCGAGGAGGGTACTGATAACTTGTAGAAATACAAGTTATTATAGTTATTATTTGAATTAATTAGAGTAACTTTAGAGCTAAACGCATGATTTTGGTAGTTGAATTATGTAAAATGTATCACCATGCGTTGGCACTATTTACAAAACAAAATATCTGAAAAATTATGAGCTTTTCTGTTCTTAACGCAGGATTAAGAAGAAAAGAAGCCCAAATAACCCAAGTACTAGAGACGAAGCTACTGCGAGAACAAATGGAAACCCATGCGTTAAAACTATGCGTTCGAGACCATGCGTCGAGATAATGCATTGAGAAAAAGTAGATACAGATGCCTGGGCAAAAGCTGTCATGTCAATATGCAAAAGGATAAACGTTATCAGGTCATGGCAAAACAAATGGGCCGACGATGTGAAAAGGCTGCGCAGCAGGGCATGAAGTTTAATGTAAAGGTGTCAGGTCATCATGAATTCACCTTTTCGACGCCTATAAATAGCCCAAAGCTTCTCCATTCAAAGTGAGGAAGGATTAAGAGAGAAACGCGTGACAGGCGTGAAGGCTCTGCACACCTCCTCCACTATAACCAGCCTCCATTTCGAGCTCTTCTGAGAGAAGGATTTTGAGAACTTTCAGAATTGTCTCCCAGTGAGTGAGAACCTTCACCCTATGGACTTTATGTATCAAATAGCAACCATCTCAAACCTCCATGAAGCAAGACGTCGTCAGTGGCGGCTTGCGTCTTCCATTTCTGTTTTATCTCCATTTCCATCCTTCTTACTTATGATTTGTTAATGACATTCAAGAGAATGATTTATTTTCTTAAATATGAGTTTGATTGACTGTTATCTTCCATCTATTTCTATATTAAATATCTTACACCATGTTGTTTGAATGCTAAATGAGTTAGATGTTGGAGTTAGTTTTTTTTAAACAATATGAAGTATGTTACATCTTGATGAATGCATATCATTAGCTTGCATAGCATTGTCTGACAAACAAATGCAGTAAGCACTACTGTCTAGCTTTAGAGAGTAGATAGTTAATCTTTAGCATTTATCAAGACTAGATGAGGTGCAGAGATGTAGTTCATTTTTTGCCAATGCAAACTTACCATGCGTCTTAGAGATAAGATTAATGTGGCATTGAAACATCGAGAGATGGATTCACAAACTAAGTTTGTAGGTATGTACTTATACTTAAATAGGTTTAAGTTTTTCATCTAGCTCCTTCGTTAACTCTACTTTATCGCATGGTTCCATTCATCCTCAACGCATGCTATCTAACACAAAGACATTTAACTAACCATCACCGCGTCCCCTCATCGTTAGTTGTAGGAAAATTTATTCATTCTTTATGTATAGTTTTAGACACATACAACTCATGCATATATTACTTGTATAGTTCACCGTATAGTCATGCATCTATTCTCAACGCCTAGTTAATACAAATCCCTGCATTCGACCCTGGACTCACCAGGAAACCTATAAGAGCTTATACTTGAGTTTTTATAGGAAAACTTGCTTAATCATGATCATACTTGAGTAATTCTCGATGCATCTTTGTACGGAAATTATAACATCCATTTTTGTGCAACAAGCTATGAAACTCAATTTAAAATAGAAATCCATATTAAACCAACAACAGGTACGAATACTTCATCTCTTTTATAGATGATTATGTGAGGTATGGTTACTAATACCTAATGGAAAATAAGTCTGAAGCACTTGAAAAGTTCAAGGAATATAAGACAGAAATTGAAAACTTGTAAGGTAAAACAATTAAAACACTTCGATCTGATCGAGGTGGAGAGTGCATGGATTTCAGATTCCATGACTATTTGATAGAACATGGAATCCAATCCCAACTCTCAACACCTAGTACACCTTGGCATAATGGTGTATCAGAAAGGAGAAATAGAACCTTGTTAGACATGGTTCGTTCTATGATGAGCTATGCTCAATTGCCTAGCTCGTTTTGAAGGTATGCAGTAGAGACTGCAGTTCATATTCTTAAACAATATCCCTTCGAAGAGTGTTTCTGAAACACCTTCAAGTTATGGAGGGGACGTAAACCTAGTTTCTGCTACTTCAGAATCTGAGGTTGTCCTGCACATGTGCTAGTGAAAAATCCTAAAAAATTGGAACCTCGTTCAAGATTATGCCAATTTGTTGGTTACCCTAAGGAAACGAGAGGTGGTCTCTTCTGCAACCTACAAGAAAACAAAGTGTTTATATTGACAAACGCTACATTCTTGGAAGAAGACCATATGAGAGATCATAAACCACGAAACAAAATAATATTAGAAGAAGCTACTGAAAAGTCAACAAATAGTTGTTCATGAGACTGGTCCTTCATTAAGAGTTAATGAAGGAGCCAGTACTTCTAGTCAGTCTCGTGCTTCTCAATCGTGGGAATGCCTCGACGCAGTGGGAGGGTTGTATCACAACCTAACCGTTACTTGGGTTTAATTGAAACTCAGGTCATTGTGCCAGACGATGGTGTTGAGAATCCATTGTCCTATAAACAGGCAATGAATGATGTAGACAAAGACCAATGGATCAAAGCCATGGATCTTGAAATGGAGTTTATGTACTTTAATTCAATATGAGACTTGTAGATCCACCTAAGGGGGTTAAACCCATAGGCTGTAGATAGATCTATAAACGAAAGAGAGATGTATCGGAAAGGTACAGACCTTCAAAGCTAGACTTGTAGCAAAGGGTTACACCGAAAGGGAAGGGGTTGACTATGAGGAAACTTTTTCCCCTGTTGTTATGCTTAAGTCTATAAGAATTCTCTTATCCATAGTCTCGTATTATGACTATGAAATTTGGCAAATGGATGTCAAGACTGCTTTTCTAAATGGCAATCTTGAAGATAGTATCTTCATGTCTCAGCCCGAGGGGTTCATAGCCCAAGGTCAGGAGCAAAAGTTTGCAAGCTAAATTGATCAATTTATGGATTGAAACAAGCATCCAGATCTTGGAATATTAGGTTTGATATTGGTTTGATATTGCGATCAAATCTTTTGGTTTTGAACAAAATATTGATGAGCCTTGTGTATACAAGAAAATCATCAAAAGTAAAGTAGCTTTCTTAGTACTTTATGTGGACAACATCCTACTCATTAGGAATGATGTAGGATATCTTACTAATGTTAAAAATTGGCTGGCAGCCCAATTTAAAATGAAAGATTTGGGAAAGGCACAGTATGTACTTGGGATCCAAATCATTAGGGATCGCAAGAACAGAATATTGGCTCTGTCTTAAGCAACTTATATCGAAAAAATGTTAACTCGGTATTCGATGCAGAACTCTAAGAAGGGTTTATTACCTTTCAGGCATGGGGTTCATTTGTCTAAGGAACAGTGTCCTAAGACACCTCAAGAAATTAAGGATATGAGATGTATTCCCTATGCCTCAACTGTAGGCAGCTTAATGTATGCTATGCTCTGCACTAGGCCAGACCATTTGTTATGCAGTGGGAATAGTCAGTAGGTACCAATCCAATCCAACGTTAGACCACTAGATTGGGGTTAAGAACATCCTCAAGTATTTTAGGAGAATGAGGAACTACAAGGTGGTGTATAGAGCTAAGGATTTGATCTTTACGGGATACACCGACTCTGATTTTCAAACTGACAAAGATTCTAGGAAATCCATGTCAGGATCAGTGTTCACCTTAAATGGAGGAGATGTAATATGACATAGCATCAAGCAAGGATGCATTGCAGACTCTACTATGGAGGTTGAGTATGTAGCAGCATGTGAAGCAGCAAAGGAAGCAGTTTGGTTCAAAAAGTTCCTAAATTATTTTGAAATCGTTCCAAACATGGAATTGCTCATCACGTTATACTGTGACAACAATGGGGCAGTAGCCAACTCTAAAGAGCCTCGCAGCAACAAACTAGGAAAGCATATTGTGTCACACCCTCTCCCGATCTACCCTCCTATAGCCGAGATGGAGCGTGAGGACAGTAGTCATCGACCCTATTATCGAGTTTTACTGTCAAACTTCCTTTAAGCCCGTTTAATCACATCTCCTAGGACAACAATACCTTTAACTTTTGACAAATCTCGACTTCGATCGGCAACGGGAACTGTCATGCTACCTGGAAAATGAAAAACATATGAAAACATGAGCTGAACGCCCAATGAGTGACTAGTTTTGTAAAACTATCTTTAATTCAATAGCAGGCATGTTATCATCATTATATCACAAAACTTAATTCAAATCATCGTTTCTATAAAATCATACTCTTCAACTGCTTAATCAAATCACATAAATACATACTTGAGTAATTATACATGAAAACAGTTTGTTTTATAGATTTCCCTTAGTTGAGGTGAAGCAAGACTCAACGTTCTCGACGTCGAAAACATTCCTAGCTTGATGCGGAGCAAAACTCAACGCACTAGCAATATCATCCTCTATGTGTAAATAGGAGTATGGCGGGTCGCCCATGTACCTTCTCATGTCCCTCAGAAACTCACATGCCTTCTCATGTCCCTCAGCATTGAGCCTCCTCTAAAACATTTTAGAAACCAACATTTCACGTAAATAGTTCTTGTGAAACCTTTAATGGAAAACAAAATATTTCTCGATAAACAACATCTCACAACACGCCTTTCAACATCTTATAGAAAACGGATGAAACATGCCTTGTGAACAATATCATCAAACATCATGCTTTTCAAGAAAACAGTTTATTTCAAGCCATATCTCATCAATAAACCAGGCTATACATTTCAATAAGGTTCATTTTAAAAGAAAGAAAAGTGTCACTCACAAAACTCTTTTAGGATAGTTTCTCCTCTATCCGCTGTTTCCCCTTTTTCCGAGCTTCTTGGATGCAGCATCCTAATCCTGGCACGCAAGGCTTTTTATTCCTTTGGTAGCTTGGATGGTCATAATCTTACCCTTGGACGCAAGGTTGATAGCTAACGCGAGATGTATCCCAACTCTTCCTTACTTCTCTTTTCAGATGCGTCGACCGTGCAAGGTCCAATTTGGACGCATCATTCACCTTGAAATTTAGATGCAAGTCTGACCCTTTTAGGTGCAAGACAATTTATTTAACCCAAAAGATAGTTAAGTTGTCAAGTATGTCTTCTCTTGACCACATACTTCTACTACGGACGTAAGGATTCCTTCTTTCTACCTTCTCTCTCTCCTTTATCTTAGGAACTCTTACTTCGGCATCATCAGTCACTCCTTTTCTCTCAAGGTCCTATTTATAGCTTTGTAGTAGAGGACTGATCATACTACCTCTCCCTCTTTGCAATTTGCTTGCCACATGTCAAGCTGCATGCTTAACCAATCATGCATTTATCCAAACGTCACCTTGCAAGTAGTACTTAACATACTTTCTAATACCTCCCGCTAATAAGGTGTCAAGTTTATATGAAGCCACCTAGCCTTATAAGCTTATCTTATACGTCTAATATATTCTAATATACAACTATTCATTCAATCATACTGTCCCTGTGCGTTCACTAAATTTCCTTTTAAAGTTTTAGTTTCATTACTTATTTCCTTTGTCTTCCGTCATAATACCCTTGAATCCGTTTCTTCACCGTATATTACTAGGTGTCAATGTCCTAAACGCATACTACTATGCGTTTGTACCTTACCGAATCGTATCATGTGTCCAACTTCCTACCCTTTAAACTCTTGAATTACAATCCATGCGTTTACCTGAAATCAAAGTTATATTTCCATTTACCATAGAATTGAGCTCCTCAACGCATAGCTGGTAGCCACCCTTCAACACACAGCAACCCTTCGATCGTAGTTACCTTAAACATTTGGTCTTTGGGCATAGACTTCTTTATCATCACCAAAGTCCTTACTAACACATAATAACCTCCAACGCATGCTACTCCTGCCTTAAGTTTCCTCGGTTTCTCTTTTCTTTCTAGCTTAACACTCTCCAAAGCTAATCCCATAACTTGTTAATTCCCAAGACTAAGTGTGAGCCACGTGTTTTCTCTTTTCCCAAATTCTTATTTTCCCTTTTTAAAATTCAGTACCAAATTCTCTCCAATTTTAGGTACCACACTTTAGCGCTTTTACCATCTATGCATTAAAACTATGTTCACGAATATCCATTGTTTTCCTAACATTAGGCGTTCAACTAGTCTTCTTTTCTTCGTCTCTTACTGGCCATCTTAAGAATTCTGAGTTAGGATCTTACATATTGAGAGGAAGTATCACCTGATACAAGAGATTGTGCAATGAGGAGATGTGTTCGTCACAAAAATCGCTTCAGAGCATAACATTGCTGATCTATTTACGAAGGCTCTCTCAACTAAAGTGTTTGAGGGTCCTCTAGAAAGTCTAGGTCTGCGAGATATATACATTGTATAATCTAGGGCAAGTAGGAGATGTGTAATGGGTATATGGATGCCCTAGTTTATTGTATTTACATACTTACCATTCTCACTTCTCTTTATGTACAACCCACTAAAGTTTTAATTCAAGTGGGAGTTTGTTGGGTTTTATACCCTAAAACTCATAGATTGTAAAAGTAATTATTTAACCATCATTAAATCATTAATAAAGAGTTATTTATGTGTTACTTCAATAAACGTTATTGATTGTTTTTGTTTGTTTTGTCTTGATAACCCTAAATCCAATAAACTAACATCCTAGGCTGTTTTATGAGTCTTGAACTGTATGTGGGGACATATAGAGATCAATGTTCAAGATACAGTCTAAAGGGTCTATAGTATAGGGATAAGGCTGGGTACCTTATCTTGGTGACATTATGGATATGGCCCACTCATTCCCATTTTTAGGGTAAGTAGATGAAATTCACTCATTCCCATTTTTAGGGTAAGTAGATAAATGTTCCCTTAAGTGGTGTCTCCAGGACTTGAACAAAGAGCCCTACTCTCGCACTGGCCCGAGAGGGGTTTCTTTTTAATGGTTGGACCATAAACATATTATTCATTAGAGGAGCACTAGTACTTAAAGATTTAGAAGTAACCTAGGGTAAAAGATAATTTGACCCAGCTGGTGTTACGAACGCTTGTGAATGACTAATTTGCTATTATTAGTCTATATTCATGGATACATAAATATATCTGCAGTGAGAATGGTGCAATTGTGAGTCTTTAGTAGAGTGTACCCACAGTTAACAAATATTGATTAATGTGGTTAATGAGTTTAGCCAATTAATCTCTTATCGTTTGAGCTTTTGATTTATAGGTCCATAAGGTCTCCTACTAGCTCACTACGAACCAACAAAAATCAACTATGTTGGAAGAAAAATTTGAAATGTTCAAATTTACGAGGGAAAATATTAATTGTATTGCATTCAATTAATTGCATGATTTATTATAAATTTTATTTGAATGTGATTCAAATTATAACTTTATAATATGGAAAATTAACTTATTTGAATATGATTCAAATAATTAATTATTTATTTGGATAAAATCCATATAAATAAATAGAGGGAGAATTAATTAATTAATTTGAATTGGATTCAAATAATTAATATTTAATTTGGATGAGATCAAAATTAAAGATTCTGCAGAAAATAAATAGAGGGAGAATTAATTAATTGATTTGAATTGGATTTAAATAATTAATTATTTAATTTGGATGAGATCCAAATTAAAGATTCAAAGAAATAAATATTTAAATAAGATTTAAATATTTTAAACCATTTAATATGAGATATTATTTGGGTAGATATTTATTAATATTAGATATTATTAAATATTTAATTTAAAATCTATGCAGATGGGTTATCCTAATAGGATTAGGAGTAACCCATAAAGTTCTAGAATTAGGGCCCTTGGGAGCCTTCACAAAATACACTCTCTTAGAGAATAATCTCTACGATTACTCTAAAAATTTTTCTATACTAATTCTCCCAATTTTCTTAGAAAAATTCTAAGAAAATTCTTCTTCCCATTCTTTCAAAGAAGCGGTTCCCACAAACCAGATCCTTGCCAGAGTCATAGTGAGGAAGATCTCTTAGAAAAGGAAGACTATAAGGAGATGACTATCGGTTCGAGAATTATAAATTGGCAAAGGTATGATGCTTAACTTTTTCTTTATTTTTTGTATTTTTAATTCTTTTAATAAATCAAAGAATCGATCACAGACTTTCACCGGGATTCAATTCCCTACAAAGTTAACTTAAGTTGAGTTGGAAAGTTTGTGTTTAGGGTACTGATACATGTCATGAAATGCATGGTTTAAAGCCTTATTTTAGTAGTTTTTCTTGAGAAAAAATGGTCTTTTGCATGATAAATTCTCCACAATATGTTCTAAATGGATAAAATAGTGAAGAGTAGGTTCTTTGAATGGTTAAAGTGTATGTTTGCCCATTTGAGCATATTTTAGTAGCTTTTGCATTGATTTTTTGTCGTTTTGTAGAAAATGTTGTCGACACGCTCGCATCGCCAAAACATGATGCGGCCACATCAAAACCCTAGTTTCAGAAAAGATAAACCAGTCGCCCACAGTTGTAAATTACTTAGTCTTCAACTGTTCTTCAACACCAAATTGATTGGGAAGCCTTTGGAACATGGATTCCGATCCTACTTAACCCATTTTGAAGCCTATAAAAGGGAATGGAGCCTTCCCTTCAAGCATTGAGCCCTTCCACCCAAAAATCAGTCTATTCCAAGAAAATTCTCCACTCAACTTCCAACATACCTCCAAGAACAATAGTTCCTTTGGAGTTATTAGGCTTAGGACCTCTTTACCCCGTGAGAGCATGTGTAGAGAGAGTGGATTGACCCTTGAAAGAGGAAAATCCATCCCTAAAGTTCTTAAGAGAGTAAGGAATCCATTTTGAGGAATGTTACTGTATTTTTCAGCATTTATTTCCATTTCCATTTTTTTTTTGTTGGTTATTCCTTGCGCATTCATCTTATACTTATGATTTTGGAAAAAATGAAAATGATTCATTTATTCTTTATCATGTACTAAATCCATTAAGGGGTTCAACTATGTGCATGTCCTAGGGATTCCTGGTTTGAGCAATTGTGAAAGCATCATTCCTTGCATTACTAGCACTTTTCCCTTATTTTTTATATGGAAAAGATTGTTAATTTAAATTGGCAACTTAAGTTAGCAATATAGTGGAGTCATAATATTGAGAAGGTCAGGGTGTAAGCATATTTCACAAAGAAATATGGGGTTAAAGCCTAAAAATAGGATTACTATGCAATCTTAAAGATAAGAGGCACCATAAGGTAAAAAATATGCATGAAATCAATCTAAGGTCTAGCTAACCATAGAAATCTAGGTTTAGCTCCTTAGGCTCCTAAAAGATCTCGAAACAAGATTGAATAGGAGAAGATTTTGCCCATGTGTAAGGCAATGTGTTAGCATGATGCGGCCATATCACTCAGGTTTGATAACTTTGATTTAACCATAGTTGTATCCCTACTTTACCATTATTTATCTTTAATCTTTTTAAACTTCACTTGATTATTGCACTTTGGTTACCTTTGGTTACTTGATTGCATTGCTTAAGACAAACCTAAACTAATAGCTAGTCTTGTGGGTTCGACTCTTGGAATACTCCAAAATTATTACTTTACCGATAGTGTATACTTGCACTAAAACCACCTTTATCTATAAATCTATCACTCATACACTTTTGGTCGATCAGGTGCTGAGTTTAGTTGAGTTGAGGTATCTGGTGCAATGTTTTTAAACTGATGATCAACCGAAAATGTTTTAGCTAAATTGAAAACTTTTTTGAAGAAATTTTCCAATCTAGTACAAGTGCACACTGGCAAAAAGTAGTAAAAATATTGGAAGGATTCCAAATCGTCTCCCAAAGGAACGGTCTTTCAACAAAAATTCTTTTAAACAACGAAATTTTCCTCAAAATTGCAACTTAGTAACCAAGTAACTAAAAAATTGTTTTGATGGGTTTTAAAATTGTGAAACAAAAATTAAAAGATGAAAATAATTAAAATTAAGTTACGAAAAAATGGGGATTTAAATAAGATCATGCCTAATTTTAAGGAGTTATGACACAATATGCAAATATAATTGGAAGTTATTCACCCAATGCTTAAGGTAAACTAGATTCTACGCCTATTTGATCTTCAATGAAGTATTTTTAGGAGGCTAAATCACTAAACCTTTATTTCTATGGGTAATGTAACTTAATAGATTTAAAACACAATCCTTTGATTTTCTAGGTCTTGTCCTGTGTCCAGGGTCAAAAGCGAGGTCTTATGTCAAAGCTCCTCTCCTATATTGTAGTTATTTGTTCCTAACCTAATCTAACATTTTTAGTATTAAACAAGATTTTCAGTATATTAATTTAGGTGATCAATCTAAAGTAATATTAAATCTATGAATCAATAAAAACAAACATAGCATTGAAAAACTAAATTCATATTAGTCTTTTACATAGCCTTTTACTCCTATATTATTGGTAATCACATATCTAAATCCCCACAATTAAATTAGTTCATAATTAAAATGATAAAATACAAAATTAACTTAGAGATAATGGACATAATGTTAAATAATAATAATAATAATAATAATAATAATAATAATAAACTATATCAGGAAGGTAATAACAATAAAATCTAAAGAGAAAATGACAAGGAAAAAGTTTATTAATGGTAGTCAAACTTAAAGGAGGAAAGTGCAATGAATAATTATGAAATATTTGTAAGGAAAGGGCACAAAACTTCAACCAAAATAGTGAATTAAGGTGCTAGAAATTACTGAAAGTTTAAATAAAAATGTGCAAAAAATTAATTACTATGAAAACTAGAAGAGTTCATGTATACCCACCTCAATTGGTTTTGGATTCAACTTTTTGCATTGAAAATCCAGCCATAACATTTCAACTTTCATATGAAATGAATTGAGAAAAGGAGATAGAGAAAAGATGAATGCGAAAATAAAAACGAAAAAAAAAACTTGAACTTATAACATTAACCTAAAAAGAAACACAAAAGAATAACAAGATGGAACTAAAAACTATTTTATTACCATGATTTCAAGCCTATTTCGTCCCCATTTCTTACATTGGTTTGCATCTCTCTTAAGTATAATAGTTGAATTCTTTACCAAATTTCAAAATCGAAAGCAAGTTCTTAAAAGCTATTTTTTTTTTTTTTTTTAGTTTTCAAATTTTGGCTTGGTATTTTAAACTGTTGGTAAAAAATAGATAAGAAATGAATAAATTTGAAGGTGGAAGTAATATTTATAGGCTTAAAAACAAAAACAAAAAACGAAATGGTTAGAAAACAAGGCCTAAACTGTTGGAAATTTAACTTAGGGGATGAAATACATAAATCAAACTAAAAGAAAACTAAAACTTGAAACGATAAAGCACACTAAATTTGGATCTACCTTAATTCAATCTTTGTCAAAATGAATCAAGATGTGACAGCCCCAACTTTTAGAGGAGGTTGGATCCATGCAACGTTTCAACTCAAATCCTTAAGAAACTATAACAAAAACAACAACAAAAGGGAAATTATCGTGCATAATTTTTTTTGTAGAAGGGAGAAACGAATCTTGGATGCTTTTGAGAATGATAACTGGTACAAATACAAGTTATTGTTGCTCTTTATTTAGAATACTTAGGGAAATTCGATAGAAAATGCATTAACTTGGATTGAAAATCTATAAATAGATAAACTTTGGGATCAAGTGTTTACAAAACTTTATATCCTAAAAGTTATAAAATTTACATCTTTTGAACGCAGAATTTCAATGAAAAGAAGTTGAAAATAACAAAGGAAATTAAAGCTACTACTATTGGACACATAAAGAGGTCAGATCAACAACAATCTTGCATGTGTAGAAGATCCATGTTGAGAAAAAACATGAGAAAGGAAAATGACAAATGCATGGGCGGTGATTGTCTTGTCCAAGTGCAAGTTGATAGTTGATTTAGTATAGTCGTGGAAGAACCAATGAACCTATGACGCAAGGAAGTCGGCGAAGCAGAGCATGGAATTAAATGCAAGGTGTCAAATCATCATTAGAAAGAGGCTAAGAACCTTCTTTTGGACACCTATAAATAGCCCAAAGAGATTCATTTCAAACGGAGACTTTTTGTCAAGAAATTGGCTGAAGCTCCGCCCAATTCTCTCCTCATTCCCACCATTGTCTTCAACCTCTCAAACTTCTCTTTGAGAAATTCTGAGTGAGAGCTCAGTCTTCTTCTCTGAAAAAGTGAGAGAGCATCACCTACCTCCATTGCACTCACCTTGAAGCAGCCACCATCGAAGCCAAAGAAAGCAAGACAATGCAATTGACATCTTGACATTTTAATTTATGAACTTTACTCCATTTTCTTGTTATTTCAAATTGTATTAAGATCTTGAGATTGAAAAACTCGTTATTTCTTAATATGAATATGATTTCCATTATCTTTCATCTATCCATGCTTTATCTTTTATCCACCATGAGCAACTAAATTTTTAATGGATTGAGTGGATTAAACAAACATTTTCACATGTTTTGTATAAATTAAAGTTCATCTTGTTATTGTGCGCTTAATACATTTTTTGAATCCATCTGAAAAATCGATTTAAGTAGAATGACAGAGCAGAAAGTCAAACGTTAGGTGCTTGAGAGAGAAAGAAGAGCT
The DNA here is from genome assembly GCA_031780015.1 of Citrullus colocynthis. NCBI lineage: Eukaryota > Viridiplantae > Streptophyta > Magnoliopsida > Cucurbitales > Cucurbitaceae > Citrullus > Citrullus colocynthis. Next base: position 1,080,272 of record QLSR01000069.1, on the reverse strand, counting down.
TTAGAGATAAAGCATTTTGTCCAAAAATTAACTTGAGCATGTATCTTAGAGATAAGATAAATGTGGCATGAAAATACTGAGAGATAAGTTTTCAATTTTATGAGTTAATGATATGAATGCATACTTATGCATTACTTAGAAAAATATTAGTAACTCCCCTCAACCCTATTTTATCCATTGATTTTCCTTCACTTCAACACACAGTGCCTTGATTGAGATTGCATCTGTCACCAACATCTATCATTCCACGCATCATCGCACTCAATGCATCACCACTCCACTCACTTTCACCATTCATCATCTTGTAATTAACTCGTCACTGTAGTTATACAAAAAGTCACTCGACGCATTCATTAATATTCATCACATCTAGATCATGTTGGCTTTTAGGCTCTTAGTCTCAAATTAATTAATTAATTAATTAATATTTTGTTGATAACAAACCTGATTTCGTTTATTAACAATGTTATTATTTTGAATAGTCCATAGCGTAGAGCTCGAAACAACGATTATGATGCCTCTTGAATTACCCAAATCGGAGTTCAAATGAAAAAGTTATAGTGAAAATAAAGTTAACGAAAAATTACCCGAGTTGATGATGTGACGGCCAAATCATCAAGTTGAATCGTTTTGGAGAGTCTCACTTGGAGCTATGGAGTGAGTGACACATGGTTGAGTTTTGATTTTTGGATTTGTTTTAAAAAGAAAATGATTTCAAAAAGAAAATGAAGTTAAAAAGAAAATAAATTTAATATTATTTTATGTTTGTGTCTAACGGTTAGTTGGTTTGAAAAGAAGAATAATTTAATATTATATATGTTTGTATCTAACGGCTAGTTGTCGTTAAAATCATAAAAAAAAAAAAAACTTTTTACTTTTAATCTCCACCTTTAGTTTTACATTTTCATCAATCTAATGACCCAAATTAAAAGTCACTTTTTACCCCATTTCTCTCTCTTTTTAAACTTCATCTTCTCCAAAAAGTTTTTCCAACTTTTACAAATTTACAATCCTCAAAAATTAAAAAAGGCCACCATTGTTGCTCTCTCTCCAAGCTCTCAAATTTCTTTCTTTTCATCTTATTCTAAAGAGATACTTTTATTGTATTGTGAGAATTGAATATTGTGAGTTCAAATTTGTACATCTATTCTTTTTAGAGAGTTTTATCGTGTGATTTAAAGTTTCAAGAATATTATAACGGTTGGATCCTAACCCATAGAATGAATCGGGTTTGCTCTTGAACCCGAAAAAAGGAGCAAGGTAGTGGTTCGGCTCTCATCTGTGGAAAGAATCAAAGGAGATTTTTAATCGAAATCCCAAGGGACGCTTGGGAAAGTGGATGTAGGTCAAGGTTGACCAAACCACTATAAAAATCATGGTGTCTTCTTCTCCAACTCTTTTTCAATTAATTTTGCATTCAATTTTTAGTAGCATGTTATAGATTACTATCCTTCTTGGTTGAGATTGATTAAATCTTGTGTTTCATATATTTTTATCAATCTTGATATTTAGCATCAATTAAGGTTTTTATTAATTTAATTCAAAAATTAGTTCAATTAGTTTAATTTGAGCATATTTTGGAATATGTTTAATTAACCTCTATTCACCCTCCTCTAGGGTTGCCATACTGGTCCAATAGATCACTCGTTAAGTTTAAGCACATTTTTAGTGTAAGTCCTCGTGTTCGACCCTGGACTCTAGGGTTGCCATACTGGTACAATAGATCACTCGTTAAGTTTAAGCACATTTTTAGTGTAAGTCCTCGTGTTCGACCCTGGACTCACCAAGAAACTCTATTTAGATTTATACTTTGGTTTAAACAGGGAAAACTTGCATTTAACTAAGATCATTAAAAACTCATTTATTTACCAAGGCACGACATAAGGCAATCATTAAATTAACTTCATTTTCATTGAGCAACAAATACCTTTTTATAAAGTTCAAGTGGTGGTGGCTGCTATTGAAGATGGGAGGCTCACGAGTTGCACTAATTAGAAAAAATTGGAGTAGAGAATCCCTAAATTTCAACCCCGAAATTGAATATGGAATTAATTTTATGATGTAGCAATCTATTTTAATGGTGCTACAATTTGGCTTCAACAAATTTTTTGCAAAAATACACCAAAATTAAAAACTTTCTTGCCAAATTCAACTCTTTTTTCACAATTAAGCTCAAAAAATAAATCTTTAAATTATTTGTTATTTTAAACTTAATTTTTCTATGAAATAGACTAAATGTATGCATTTTTATATAAAGATACTTAGGTTTAGTTGCTAAATAATTCTAAAAAAATGAAAATTATCGTGAACTAGATTGATTTTTAACCATACACATATTTTCCTAAAATTTTAACCTTAAAAAGTGCCTAATTCTTTTCCATTCTTAAAACGGAACAAATTCCTACAAAGTAAACAAATACGAAACATAAATCTTTGAATTTAATTTTTGAATACTCAATTATATAACATAAATATTTTTCTCTACTTTGTAGCCCACAATTTTTAATCCTCCAAAAACAAAATTTCATTTTTCAATTTTCGAATTTTCTAAAGTCCTCTTTAGTTTTTTAAATATCATACATATTTTTAATTTTGATATCCAACTACTGATCCACACTCCATCTTCTCTCCCTCAGACCTCACACCTCCCACATTTCTCAATATTCTCTTCAACCATTGAGCAAATCCTCCAAATCCAATCCATTTTCTTCATCTTCAATCCAACTCATATTTTTGTCATTATCTATCCAAATTCAATCCAATCCATTTTCGATCCAACTCAGATTTTTGAGGAAAGAAAACTCATGAGGGATCTAACATGCAAATAAACGCAACCTCAAAAAGTTGGGAATTAAGAAAAACCATGAGAGATCTAACATGTTCGATCCAATGCTGCACGTGAAATCAAACCTATATTTTTTAATTAAAAAAAAACCTCGGAAAACCGTGAGCAAAACATATCTAAACCCAAAACAGAAACTCCAAAAAAATATAGATCTAAAAAAAAAAATGGAATTAGAAGAAGAAAAATAGTCAGACCTAAAAAAAAAAAAAAAAAAAGAAAAAAGGAGAAAAGAAAGGGGGGGAGAAAAAAAAAAAAAAGAAAAAAGGAGAAAAGAAAGGGGGGGAGAAAAAAAAAAAAAAGAAAAAAGGAGTAATGTAAAGAGACGAGTAATTAAAGGAGTTGGAGGGGAGTTAAATAAAAACGTCTAATAGAGAAGTGAGTCGAGACGGGATAAAACAGCGGGTTATTAAACCCACCATTTTTCTTTTATCACTAAGACAAACACTAGATGGGCTGTTTTTGCCCACCCAACCCAACTAGGGGTGGCTTAAGGATTAAAGAAGCAAGTTAAGTGTAACTTTCTCTCTTGATTAATTTGTCTTGGTTGTCCCAAATTGCTTAATGCTTTTGTCTAATGAATATGGAACGACATTGTACCCAGTTGATTAGGTGTTAAGTTTGATTTTGATGCCTGGTTGGAGTCAATAGATTTAAGGGACTAATAATTCTCACGACTTTTTGAGTAAGTTAACAAAGTTCTTGCATGAAAGATATATTTGTTGGGTATTTCTATATGATCAATTTTACAATTGGATTCAACGTTACCTTCCAAGTGGAACCTATTCATTTAACTCACCAATTACTTCAGTCATTGGAAAAACATTAACCGACTGTTTGGTGCGTTGAATTGAGTTTATATGTCAAGAAGTTATATATTTGTGGAGTTTATATGTATGTGGAGTTCATATGTTTGTAGTTTTGGTGTTTGGGATGCTTAGTTCATATGTAGGAGGTATCTGGTGCAATTTTTTTTTTTTTTTTAATTCTAAATAATATGTTTTTATGATGATCATTTTTGTTTGAAAATTTTTTTATTCAATAATATCTACACACACATATATATATATTTTAATAAACTATAGATTGCCCTTTATGGGATGCTGAGTTCATATGATATTGTTGGGAGTTTTGGGAAATGGGGTTTAGGGTTTACTTTTTTTATTTTTTTATTTACGCAATCATTTTATAAATTTGCACATATGACACTTCATGTTAAGTCATTTTTATTTTAACACTTTTGTCTAAAAACTTTTTAAATAAAAACGCTCATGTATCTAACAATTTTTTCTCAAAAGTTTTTTTTACATACAAGTTTGTTTGATTTCTTATGTGATAAAAGTAATTTTATTTAATGTTAATTACTATAAATAATGACTATAACTATGAACTAATAAAAAAATTGAGAATTCAACGCTTTGACGAAACCGATGTACTTGTGTCAACAAATGTGGTTTTATTGACAATTTTGTACGTCAACTTAAATCTAAATATTTATTGATATTTTATATGTATTTTCAAATTAATAGTTATTTTTAAGTTTTAAATTAAGATTTTATTAACAATTTTATGTCACGAGCATCGATAAAACAAAAAATTCGTATGCCAACAAAACCCAAATTTTTAGCAGTCATAATTTAAAATAATGGTCTTAGAGTTGATGAAGTAGCCTTCGTCAGAAGTCATCGAAGTTAACCATCAACAGAGGTGGTTGGATGTTGCTAGAATTAGCCTCATGCGATAGTTGTTGAAGTTGGTTGTTGGAAGTGGTCGCAAAAGTTGGCTATTGAAGGTGACCGCCGGAGTTGGACATCAGAGGTGGTTGTCGAAGTTGGCTGTTGAAGATGGTCGTTAGAGTTGGCTGTTAAAGGTGGTTGCCGGAGTTGGCCCTCAGAGGTGGTCTTTAGAGTTGAGCAACGAGGCATTAGTGATGATGAGTGTTGTGTGCAATGTTGGTGGACCTAGCATAAATATCGGTGACATTCAAAATTAGCCTCCCAAACAATGAGTTGAGTTCATAGCTCATCTCATCTCATCTCATCTCATCTCCCAACTCTAAACACTTTTAAAAAATTTATTTATTGCTTACTTCAATAAAAGAACACAAGAATAAAAGAGTGAGAGCTGGTGAGACAGCTAATAGAAAAGTTGAGTGATGAACTAAGATGTGTACTTGTTTCCATGTTTGTTATATATCAATACACTTCACAATTCAAGGTACTAGGTTGGTGGATAATAGAGCTGGTGTAAATTGATATGGAATGAATCAAGTTCAAGAGAGTTGGTCGGTTGCTGTACAAAAGGAAAAGAAGTACAAAAGAGAGAACATACATTTAAGACTGAGGGCAAATAAGGTATTTCACAAGTCAAAAGGTCAAGAAAAACTTGCTTTTTTAAAAAGAGGTTATTAGAGAGATGCTTTTGGTTATTGGATCTTTTTGGGCTATTTTCCAAGACAATAAAGATACAGTTTTTATTTAATTTTAAACAAAAATCTAACAACATAAACTATAAAATTAGGATTTTATAATCTTTGGACAAGTCTACCTCTTCCTGTTCTTCTTCTTAATATTATTATTTTGTTGAATAACTTATAACGAAAAAGATATATTTAAAATTTTTAAATATAATAGAACACATAATATCTTTGTATGAAAACAAGGTTCAAATAATATTTCTTTATGATATAAATAAATTTTAAACAAATTAAACTAAACAATTTTTAATTATTTTGAATCCAAACAACAAGATCTCACATGTATGTGTACCTTTTTCAAACACAATTTCCAAACACTAGATTCTTTGTCTTCCTCTTTTGTCTTTAATTTTGTCTTTTTTTTTTTTAATAGAAAATCCTATTTTTCATTTTCTTTTAATAATTGTAACTATTCCATGTAACGCATCCATGGAGAGAATTTAATTCAGTGAAAACAATTAGATTAAAACTGTGTTTTATTCAATACTAAGACATGAGTTTTTATTTATTTATTCAATTTATGAACGCGATTTTATTTTGCTTATTATACTGCAATATTATAAAAGGTAACATTTTGTGTAATTTTTATTTTAAGACAATTAAAAATGCTATATTTAAAATTTAAATTTAAACGATATATTCACGTACATTGTTATATTTTATATTTTATGAATGATGTCCCAACCAACAAATAAAAAGCATCAATTGAGTCAATTGATGGTTATAACTTTGTAAAATAAATTTACTTTAATGTCATCATATCATCAAGTGGTTTAAAAAAGTTAAATTACAAGCTCCTCAAATTTGAGTTTATCGAATCTATGAACCTCTAAAAGTGTTTAATTGGTTTTTAAACTTTCAATTTTTTTAATCTAATAGGTCTCTTAATTTTCAAGTTTCTTTTCCTTTTTGGTCAAATAGATGATTGAAAACTTGGAAATTAAAAAAAAAAAAAAAATACTAGTTAGATATAAATTTGAATTCTATGTTTGACGTAACCCTTCAATTGTGTGTCAAATAGATTCATAATTTTTACAAAATTAAAAATTTGGGAACTAACTTTGTAATCTTTGAAGTTTATTAAATAGATACAAAGTTCAATATTCATAGACTAAACTTGTCATTTTAACCTTAAAAAATTTACACTTAAGAATAATGTAGAAAAAAACCCTAGATAAAAATAACTTGGTACATATAGATAAATTTTTAAGCCAAGAGATTGGAAGTTTGAATTTTTCACATTCACATAGTATTAAAACTCTAAATAAATAAATAAATAAGATCGAGTTTATGTCCCAAATTTAAATTCATTATTAATCATAATTTGCCATTATAAACCCCATTATTTCTTAAACAAAAAGAGGATAAATATGAAGGAAAAGTAAACAAAAAGAAAAAGAAAATGCATATCTAAACACAAATCTTTCCTCTCATCTCCCTAATGAGAGAGAGGAAAGGCAAATAAATATATCAAAACTTTTCTTTTTATCCTTACCCAAACACCATTCTTCTCCATTGAATAATTTAAAAGTTTCAAAGTTGTTATTATCATCAAGCCTTGAAGTGCATTTCCTATAGGTTATCANAGGTTAAAAAAAAAAAAAAAAAAAAAAAAAAGAAAAAAAAAGGGGGTGAATATGGTTTTCCCTAGCAAGTTTCATTGTTCCATTCTTTTTTGCCTTCCAAATAGGGGGAAAAGAAGGCTAATTATTTTCTAAATTCTTATGATTTTTAACTTACAAACCCCACCAAGAAAAGACATCAAAATATAAACCAAATGATTTCAACAGTCAATTGAATTACATTTTATTAAAGGGAAAAAAGTTTAGAAAGTGGTCTATTGCCCTTCAATGGGAGACCAACATGCATACCAAAAGAAGAACAGGTTAGGTCAAGCAACATTAATAAATTAATATTTATTTTTTTATTTTTCTTTAATTTCTAATCACCATATCAGAGTGCATATCCCCTTTTGCTTTTCCTACTGAATCCAAAAGAGACCAAAAAGAGATGATGAATGGACTCGCGACACCGTGTATACTTAACCTAAAGAAAAGTTTGATCAAGTCATCTATAATTATTCTGCCCTACACATTAAAAAAAATATCACAGCATTTGTTTTGATTGAAAAAAGGGAAAGTGAAGCTTGAATTATTATATTTAAATCTTTAATAAAACATTTATCTTTTAAAAAAAAAAAAAAACATGCTCATAAGTTGTAATTAAAATGATGGAACACTGACTTAATATTAATTTAAGAAGTGAGTTAGAATAAACATGAAAGTTTATGGACTAAAGAGAAGAAAGAAAAAATATCATAGGCGGTTGCTTACATGGTTGAATTAATAGTACTTTTAATTATGTTGATACCAAAGTGGACTGTGTGGCAAATACGAACATTACCACGTCATCCTTGTCTTTGTCCTAGTCATCATCATCTGGAGGAAAAAAGAGGGGGTTTGAAAAAAACATAGTTGAGGAGATGTGCTATAAGAACTTAAGAGACTAGAAGAATAAAAAAATTAAAAGAAAAACGCCATTACCCTTATCATGTTTCCCATCAGACTTACATTCCACTCTTATCATGTCCTTTTGTCTTTCCCCATTTTTTTTTTTTTTTTTTGATGAATTTCAAATCCCCTTTTTCATCTTATTCTTGTCATCCAATTTTTTATTTTCTTGGATTATTATTATTTTGTTTCGTTTTGGTTGGTTTGTAGATGTGTAGGGTGGCTTCATTTAGGGCTTTTATTAATTATAAAATATAAAAAAAAAATCCAATTCAATCCATCAATAATTCATACTCTACATCCATTTAAGTGCTTTTAGTTTTACCATGAGAATTTGCTCCCAACTTTTCATATATGTTCTGCTTTTAATGGGTTGAAATGTTATTTATCAAGGTGAACATAGCTTCAAAGTGAACATAGCATAGTAATAATTGACATGTAATCGATATTCTTTTGAAGTGGGAAGTACAAGTTTTCGTTTTCCACCTTTGTTGTAATAAAGATAATTTCATTAATGAGTATACTTTAAAAAATAAAGCACCTATAACATAATAGTATTACTTTTAGATTAATAGTTAAGTTCATGGAAGTTAAGTTATGTCCATGTTGGCTACTATTAGAAAGTTGGTTAAATTGCAAATTTGATCATTATGATTTTAGAAAAGTTAAAATTTCATCAAGATAATTTGATAAAACCTTATAAATAGTCTCTACAGTAGAGATTATTTACTATGCAAATTTTATGAAATTATAGAAATGATTTATGAAGTTTCATCAAACAATAAGATTTAATTTATAACTTTTAAAACCATAGAGACTAAATTATTATAACTGTTTCTAAATTATAGAGACCAAATTTATAACCTAAAAGTTTCATCATGTTTAGTATCGTATAATATATTTGTTTTTTTTATTTATTCGTAGAATAGTCCATGTGTGTGAACGTTGAGGTAAACAAAATAAATGTCTATCAGTGATCTATTCGTGTTTATATATCAACGATAAACAACGATAGGTGTCTATCAATGATAGACAATGATAGAAGTCCATCACTACTAATAAACTATTTTTGTAATATTTGAAAATGTTTACAGCAGTTTTGTCGTTTAAAATACAATTACCAAATTTTTTTTTTTAAATAGAATGAACAAAAAAAGAAAAAAGAATAAAATAAAAGTTTCCCTTATGAATTTTGTACTGATTATTACCTAAAAAAGAAATAGAAAAAAAATCTACTAGTGATTATTACAACGGTAACATGCTTGATGACACAGTAAATAAATTGTATTATATAATGGTGCATTGCAATAATATTTTTCTTGGTGGAAGTTTATATTTTAGTCTTAAGTTTTGAGGAATAGGTATATTTGGATAATAAAATTTTTAGACGTAGATTTTTAATCCTTAAATTATTATTTAAATTAAACAATTTTTTTAGTTTTAAATTAGAAAATAAATTTATAAACTATATATTATCTCTCTTCTTTCTCTCTGTGAAAAAAAAAAAAAAAAAAAAAAAA
>QLSR01000069.1:979997-1070678 GCA_031780015.1 Citrullus colocynthis | reverse complement strand
AAAAAAAAAAAAAAAAAAAAAAGACTTTTCAGCTCAAATTAGAAGAGATAAGTGGAGAGGAAAAAGAAGAGGGAGCGGAGTAGAGGGAGGAGAAAGGGGAGAGGGGAGAGAAAAGGTAATTCTTAAAAATTATTTTTTAATTTAAAAAGTCATCTAATTATTTAAATTAATAAAAAAGCTTAAGGGATCATTTAAACTTATTTCTTGTTTCTTGCTTTTGTTTATGGACGCTCTTGTTTTTTGTTTCCTATTTACTATTTTTTGTTTTTTGTTTCCTAAGAGTTAGAAATAGAAACATGTTTGATAACTATTTGTGTTTCTTGTTCTTAAAAATATAATCAAATAAAAAAATGTGTTTGATAATTGTTTCTTATTCTGCTTCATAATTGTTTCCTATTTCTTGCTTTCTTTTTTTCTATTGAAATGAATTTTCTTATATATAAGATAATAAAACATATAACGTGAATTAAAACAAATGTATAATGATTAAAAAGAACCTATAGTTTTAATATGTGTTAAAAAAGGCATGTAGTTCATCAATTTAATATCCTATTGTCTGAATGGTTCAAAATATTTGTGTTCTATAATTGTTTTTGCAAAATTTTTGAACCTTAGTGGGGGTTCGAGTGTTAAGGACAAGGTAAAGACCATGGCACTTGCTTGGTCAGGCCCCTCTAGGTTTAAAGGTTGAAAATGGGTGCTAGTTTTATATTCGGTGGTGGCTCGACTACGCCTATCTTGAGATACTTGGGGTATTTGAGACCAAAGTTGTTGTATTATGTTTTTACACCTGTTGTAAGCCAGGTTGGGTATGAACAATAATTTTTTATTTAAACTTATATTCTCTGTTTTTATTTTGCACCCATTGTAATACTATTCATTTATAAATTGTAGGTGGTAAATGACTCGTGTTTGGAGTTATTTTGGCGGTGGTGGAAATGAAATAGAAAAAGATTATGATGGAAGAGAGTAGAGAGAGCTTGACATAGAAATTGGAATGATATACAACGAATTCTTAAATTGGGTTTATAGGATAAGTGGCATAAATTCGGATGAGTACAATCTTGTAGTAAGATGTATGCTCCAATTGTGGTCTTAAAGCTCCTACATTTGTCATTTAAAACGATGAAGACATTCACACATTTTCGGCATAGGAAGAAGTCTCTCTAATACCCGTTTACACATCCACTTTTCCAATTTTTGAGTACCTAAGGTTTTTGTCGATATGCAGTACCAAAAAATTTATATATGCGATGATGGTTGCGTTGAAATTAAGTTTGGAAAAAAATTGTGATCCTAGCCTTATGCCGTGCTTATAAATTGAATAAAATTTCTTAGTTAAACGCAAATTTTTCTATAAAAATCCCAGGGCAAGTTTTGATAGTGTTTCTGGAGAGTCCATGGTCGAACGCAGAGATTTGAGAAAATTATATGTTAGGATTTTGTTGACTTAATGCGATTTTCTATACAAAAGAGGGATTGAAAATAATGCATTGAAAACTCTACAAACGGATTAATTACAGATGGATATACACAAGTATGAAGATGGTTGGATGAACATGGAAGATGATGATGTGTGGAATGTGATGATATTGAAAACTGTTAAGTACAGTTACAATCAAACAACATGCATTGAGGAATGAAAAAGTCAATGGAGAAAGTAGGATTGGGGGGAGTTTACTAACATTTTCTTATGTCATGCATAAGCAAACAGTCATGTCTGAAACTCTAAAATTGAGAAATCGCCTCTCGGTGCTTCTATTCACATCTATCTTATTTTTAAGACGCATGCATATTTTCTTTTAGCCAAAAGACTAACTTTATCTCTAAAACCAACTTTTTTCTTGTTTAAGAGGAAATATTTAATCACTTACTCTCTCAGGTTGATCATTCTTACTAAAACCTATTTGTTTAATAGATTCATGCAAGGTTTTTAGCACACATGAAATAAGATAAACACTACTTATACAAGAACTTAGAAGATGTTAGTTTAATCCACTCAATCCATTAGGACATTAGTTAGCCATGACAAGAAATGAGGGTGATATGGATAAATGAAAATATGGAGCATTGATTTATATTGATGAAATTGTGAGCCTTTCAAAATCACTATCTTAATACAAACAAGAGTGTCTATAAAATAAAACAAAGTGTTGAGAGAATAATGTTAAGCCGCCAATTGTAATGTCTTGCTTCTGGAGGCTTTAGATGGTAGCTGTTTGAAGTATTTGGACAGATGGAGGGGATGAACTCTCACTTTCTGCGCGATAAGACTGAGCTCTCACTCAAAATTCCTCAAAGAGTAACTCAAGGTTGATGATGAAAGTGGAGGTGAAGGAGATTCGGTAGAGCTTTCGCTATATCGTCTCTCGATGATTTGAAGTTGAATTCTTGTGGACTATCTATAGGCGTCCAAAAGGTAGTTCTCATGATTGTCTGACACCTTTGCATTTAATTTCATGCCCTAGTGTGTAGACTTCTTCGTGTCACAGGTTCATTGGCTTTATCATGACTTTGTCAAATCAGTCGTCCACTTGCATTTTGACACGATAGTCACTGCCCATGCGTTCATCGATTTTATTCTTGTTTCATTTTAACATTGGGGATCAATTCTTGGCTTAGTCTAACTTTGTCTGGCAACTTCTTTAATTGTCCTTGGCTATTATTTTTTTTTCGACTTCTTCCTATTGAAATCTTGCGTCTAAAAGATATAAAAACATAATTTCCAGGATAAAAAATTTTGTAAACTGCTTAAACGTAGAGTAGATCTTTTAATGCTACTTTCTTCTCAAGTTAATGCGTTTTCTTCTAAATTACTCTAATTATTCCAAATAAAGACTATAATAATAACTTGTATTTCTACAAGTTATCACACCTCCAAATTTAGAATAATGCTAGTCCTTGAGCATTTATTTAAAGTTGTATTGTATATCTCAACTTAAATCAGTACTTTAACTAGATCTCTCAACATGCTTCCTAGTTCAAGATTTATTTCAACAAGTATTTTTCTAAAAAATTCTATCCAATCATTGCCTAAAAGATATTTCTTAAATTTAGATGCGGTAAGCTTAATACTTAAAATTCCCTCACTCATTTCCAAACATTCTTATTTCTCTTTTTTAGTAATGTGCTTAGAGTTAATTTTCATGAAACTTCTCTATATGACATTTTTATTTTTAACTAAAGTTCTTTAATACTGAACATGCGTTGATTCGGGCTACCCACTTTTGTTTTGGCATACCAATGATGGAGTGCATGGCCAGCCAACATTGAGCAAGCACCCCTTCACAACTTAGCTCTTATCAAGCTCATTTTTATTCTTGGCTTAACAGTGGAGTTGTTTATTTATTTTCACTGATACTAGACACTCAGCTTCGTTGTGACATACCAACCATCGGGTGCATGGAGGCAGTCAACATCGAGTAAGAGCCATTCTCAACTTAACTCTTATCAGGCTAATTTATGCTCTAATAGCGGAGTTGTTGTCAAAATATTTTTATTATTTTTATTATATTTATTTATTTATTTGTGGAGCATGTTGACATTAAGAGATTTGTATGAAAATTGAACGTATAAACTCAAACCTCTCCCAGCCCCAAATTTTGAAGGCAACAAGGTCCTTATTGCTGAAATCAAGTTATGAGATTGCCTTAGGAAAATTTTGCAAAAGAGGTTTGAGGTAAAGTTTGGCCGCATACTAAGTTCAAGAAGTGCTTTCTAAGGATAAAATCCTAAGCCATTTGGTTTAACACTTATCTTAATGAATCTAAAATTTGGATGGCATAAGTACTATCAATGAGATCATAACGCAAACACACAAACAAGGCTAGGAAAAATAAGGCGTTGAATAAACAGAAGTGACAAACTAGAGAATAGTGATAGAAGAGAAGGCATTTAACTTGATCATATAAATGTATAAAGAGAGTTACAAAGCGTTCATAAAATGTTTACAAAATACTTAAAAAACAAAAATACATAGAAGGCAAACCAACTAAACCCCCAAATTTAATTTCTTCCAGTGTTGGTATCATTGTTGTGTGCGAGAGGAGACTTGTCGCCTGGAAATGCAAGGGTTGTTGAAGGGAAGGAGGGATGAGGGGTGCCGGAATGCATTGAACGAACACTTCATGGACATAGTGCATTAAGGTTCTGAATTGTTCGTATTGGCATTGAGCTTGGAGCTGAATAAAATCTCTCAACTCCATTTGTTGTCGCGTTAACTTCTCAACTTTCTCAACTAGCTTCACATTCATTTGGTGGAATCTATCTTATTTGCGCTTCGCCATATTCAAATTATCACACCCCCTCCTAGATTACCCTTTTTAACTTGAAAGAAGATGTGAGGACAGCAAACTTCACCCCTTTTGTGAGGTTCACTGCCCATCTGTACCTGACTATCCTGTTGAAAACATGATTTAACATAACCGCCCATAGTACATAATCTTAAATTATAAAACATTCAGATCCACCAAGCCAATAATTACAATAACATGAGAACTTATATTTATATAAAGTGGTACTCCAACCTTGATCACAACTAAACTTAGATGACATATACATTATCCTAACTCATTCCTAACAAATAACTAGCTACGTTTACATGCCATATACACAAGATGATTTACACATATAACAACTATGTTGAAAAGAATTTTCTGATGATTTGAAGCTTTAACAGGGTGAGGTTTGAGTAGGCTAAGCACTGGGAACTCTTTCGTTACATGGAGGGAATAGAAAATAAGAAAAACGTGAGCTGGAAGCCCAGAGAGTGACATAATATTAAAACACTTATGAATTGAATCATGCTTAATAATAGAGAAAACATATACTGTATCATAAAAATCGTGTTTAGGCAAGGAATAAAACATAAGTCATGTCATTTGATTAAATCAAACTTTGAAACTAATCAAACATTCATTTGCATTAAAAAAATACTCTTAGTTGAGGCAGAGAAAGCTCAACACACTCATCGTCGAAAACAAACCTTAGTTGAGGCGGAGTAATCTCGACACACCAACGTCGAATGGAGTAACCTCAACACAACAGCGTCATCACTCACTATGTGCACATAGGAACTATCTCGGGTTGCCCAAGTACTTTCTCCATGTCCTTCAGTACTGGGTCCCTAGGAAACTCAAATGCCTTCTCAACGTCCTTCAGCATTGAGTTACCTCATGTCATAGGGTTTGCCCATATGCTTTCTCAACGTCTTTCAGCATTGGGACCCTTATAAAACATTTAGAAAACAAGTATGCTTTGCATAAAAAGTACATCATAAAATGTTTCATGGAAAATCAGGTCATTCCTCAATGAATAGCATCATTTAAACATGCTTTCTAAAAACTTGTGAAAAATAGATAAATCATGGTTTTCATGCCATTAAACCAAATAACACAGTAGTCATACTTAACATTTAGCAAATTATCATCAAATCATATTTTATAAGAAATCACAGCTAGACATTATAAATAGAATCTTTTTTAAAGAAGAATGAGTGTCACTCACAATCCGGGCGTATTCCTCGTGGTTTATAGGCTTTTCCAATCTTAATGTGACCTGAAATATCATTTATGAGCCATTAGATCCTCTCTTTGAAGTCCTTACAATCATCACTTAACTACATTTCATCCATATTGTCCATATCAAGCCTAATCTCCACCTTTATATCATTTTTACCCTTTTTGGAGCCTTTTTGCAAAATTCTAAAAATTTCCAAAAATATCCAAAAATCAGCTTAAAATTCATATTTACCCATTTTAAGGCCAATTATTCAAGAAAATATCAATTAGAGTCCAAAAATACCCAAAATTACCTAAGATGGTCGTGGGCACCCTTGGTGGGCAGCAGGTGGGCAAGGGGGTTCTGGTAAGGGCACTAGGCGTTAGGTGCTGGCGTTAGGCGTGTGCCGCATAAGATGTGCTGGTGGGGGGTGCTGGCAACAGGCGTGGGCAGGCCCTCTGGGCAACCTCTAGCTAACTTCGACCAGCAATCTTCTATTTTCAACTTGATTTTTCAGAGCTCTAAAACACAAATTCCTTTCAAAATAAATTCAAATAAAAATTATGGAACTCAAGGGTAACCTTTTAACTGACTTACCAAGAAAATTGAGCTCCGAAAACCTTCTTGAGCACCCTTGAAAAATTTCTCAAAGCTAACTTGTCTGATTTGCTCGGTTTCTGTGACAACCTTCAATATTTTCAAGATTTCTCAAGCTTCCCGACCTCAAATTAGTCTGGTAGCCCTAGGT
Organism: Citrullus colocynthis; assembly: GCA_031780015.1. Classification (NCBI taxonomy): domain Eukaryota; kingdom Viridiplantae; phylum Streptophyta; class Magnoliopsida; order Cucurbitales; family Cucurbitaceae; genus Citrullus; species Citrullus colocynthis. The sequence continues at coordinate 1,064,431 of QLSR01000069.1, read as the reverse complement.
TGGATTTCTAACTTACAGAGTTTTCTCTGGTCCAAAAATGACAAAAATGGCACGAGTGAATCAGGAGAATCGACGTTGTAATTGAGCTGCTTGCTTAAAGTCCGAGCTGCTGCCCAATCCAACCAATTAGCTTTTGGGCACACACCTACTTGCTTCAACGTGGCTTCTTCTCTTTTTTTCTCATCCTAGTCATCCAAATTAAATATAACATCCCTTTAAATAATCATTTTAATTTAATTTAGTATTTATTTCTTAATTTTTCACTTCCCCTAAATTATTTCCAACTTGTGGACCTTTGACTTGAGATTTTCCTTCAACACTTAGCAAAAGTTTTCCTCCTAAGTCCAACCACACTTCCTTCTTCAACTACATCCTTATCTTTGTCTCTTCTGTTCCTTATTAAAAGTAAATGGAAGAAGAAAGTAATCATAGTTACTTAAACATGCACTTTAATTCCACCTACCCTCTTAACCATTCAAACCAACCCTAGGCAACCTTTAATCATGATTTTTATCTTTTGTTAAAGCAAAGGAAAATAGAGATTAGGGTTTACAGAATCCTCCAAGATAGGATGGAGAATGCCTTCATCTAAGTACCTCAACATGTTATCCATATCTCCAACAAAATACCGATTGCCAGGAACATAGGACAAGTTGTATGGAGATGGTATGTAGTTTGGTTGTGGACACCTGCTTGTCTCACCAACATTCAGCCTTGGAGGATTTTGTGAAGTATTAAGGACTTGGTCGACTAGGTCATTAACAGTAGGTGGATGCGGCATGACTTGCTGATTTGAGGACACCAGAGGATTCAGAGTCTTTCTCAACTTCAGGTGGAGGCAGCAGGGAGTTATGGTGTGTTACCTCCACATGGTCTAGAGTCAAGTTTGGTTCAATTGCAAGCAGAGGAGGTGGTGAAGTTGGTTCCCTCAAGTTTTCTCCCTCAAAGGCTGGCGCACGACTCTTCCCTCAACTCAAGGTACATTTTCATGAGTTTTATATGTACGTCATGTGTTATATAATGAGAACTATCTAAAGTATATTGGTTGTGCTATGAGCTTGAGTAAAGCATGCTGTTTATGATTAATGAAAATATTTAAGCATGCGAATAGTGTTGTGATGTATGGAATGTCTTAAACTCATGAATTTACGTTATGTTATAATTATATTTAAATGACTCCCAATGTTGAAGGACTCGGAGAAGGCATATGGATAAATTATGTATGGAAATGACTCCCAATGCTGAAGGACTTAGAGAAGGCATATGGGTAAATTATGTATGGAAACGGCCCCATGTCGAAGGACTCGAATAAGGCATGAGAGTTGCCGGGAATTTGTTTAGAGATCCTATATTGAAGGACTCAAAGAAGGTACTCGGGTGACCCTAATTATGAAATATGTGTATAGACGTTGGGTGTGTTGAGAATACTCCGCCCCAACTAAGTTAATTCGGCGTTGTGTAGCATTGAGCCTAGCTTTGCCTCAACTAAGGAAAAGTTTCAAATAAACTAGTTTATGTGTAATGTTCCACAGATGATTATGTATATTTAAGCTATGGATTACACATGTTATTGTTAGTTTTGGCTAGAATCCATGTTTTACATATGTTGTTGTTTAAGGAAAACTTTAAATTAGTCACTCATTGGGCAATTTAGTTCATGTTTTCCTTGTTTCTCTGTTTTTTAGGTAGCGAGTGTGTTCGGGGTGCTTAGCTTATACAAGATTCTCGTCTGGGCCTGTCTTCATTGTCTAGTTTTCTGAAACTTGTAAATATTTGAACTTATTCAAGTGTTGTACATATAGAGAGGGTTAAGGAAGTTGTTTAGAAATAGTGTTATTGTATAACGTTTTGAGGAAGCATGGTTGTTATGAAAACTTAACCCTGGTTTTATTTATGTAGTTAAAATAATATGTAACTGTTTATTAGGTAATAGTTATGTTTTAGGATTGGCAGTGAATGTCGTGTGAGGGTCGGTGTCTGCTGTCATCGCACTCACTCCTGGGTTAGGAGGGTACCTGGGAGGGGGTGTGATAAAAGAGGTTGCTTCAACCCATTTAGACACGTAGTCCACAGCTACCAAGATGTAATTGTGGCTGCATGATATTGGGTTGGGGGAGGGGGGGGGGTGGGGGGGTGGGAATGGATCATGAAGTCAATTCCCCATACGTCAAACAGGTTGACTTCAAGAATTGAAGTTAGTGGCATCTCATTTCGACTTGAAATATTTCCAGTGTTGACAATTATCACATTTAGCCGCAAAATCCCTTGCATCTCTGAACAGTGTGAACCAATAATATCCACACTGAAGAACCTTAGCAGCCATTCGTTATACTCCAAAGTGGCCTCCAAAGGGTGTCTCGTGACATTATAATAAGATGTGTTGATAGGAAGCTTCTAGGACACACAACCTAAAGATGTGATTAGGCCCACGTTTGTATAGTTGAGGCTCATCCCAATAATAAAACTTACAATCATGCTTCAACTTCTTCTTTTGTTGTGCATTGAAATCTTCAAGGACTTGCTTACACACAAAAAGAATTCACAATGTCTACATACCAAGGTGGAGATTCTTCAAGTTTAAGCACAACTTCATCGGGGAAGCATGCGTTGACTTCTGATTCTATTTTGTCAACTTCTATATTTTCCAGTCAGGATAAATGATAAATAACATTGTTCTTTGTTCCTTTTCTTTCAACAATCTCTGCGTAAAAAGTCAAAGAAACCAAACCGAGCCAAAATCGGGAGAAAAACAAAAGAAAAGGCTAAAAAAAACCTAAAAATAAGGTAGCGCAGCGCAGGGCGTAGCCATGCTGTTCTCTCTCAACCTGAGAGCTCTAAATTTTTGGAAATCTCAAGAGCGTTGCGTCGCTAAGGAGGAATGTCGCAATGTTATATAGAAGCGTTGCACTGCCTTACAACATCACTGCATTCTCCCTTTTATGACAGTCAGTGTTGCTGCACTGTCCAAGAGCGTAGCGACGTCAACTTTCCTTCTTTGAAAAATCTGCAAATTTGGAAAAAATTTCGAGCGGCCACTTCTATAAATTAAGAGGTTTCCAACAACCCTAATCACAAAATTCAGAGCTTCAAAGTGTGAGTTTGTTGTAGTGAAGAGAGAAAAGTGTTTGAAAGAGATTTTGGCAGTTGTTTGAGTTCCCGACGTGAAGATCAAAGGAGTTTTGGCGGTTTCTACTCAATCAAAGGCTTGTCAATAGTAAAGTTATCCTTTCTTTGTACTCTTTTTATGTTTATTTATCTTAAACATGTTATCTAAAACTATGAGTGGTTAAACTCTTTAGTTTTAGGGTATTGATGAATTATATATGAAGTCAGACTTTTTGTGGAGTGTTGTAAAGACTATGCTTTTCATTGTTATTGTGCTTAATTTTTGTTAATTGGCCATCAATATTTGATAGGTTAGATATTTAATTTGATGAATTACATGTCTAATCAGATCTATTCAATGAATCGTTATTAATCTCTCGTGAAAATAGTTAGGTTAATAATGAAAGTTGCTAAAGACTAATTTTAATGCCATGTGATTTAATTTTGTTTCAAGATATTAATAATTAATTAAGTTGCATGAGAAAAGATCTTTTTTTACGGAAAGTAACTCAGATTCATGTTTCTAGACTTGAGCATATGATTTGCATTTTATTCCATGAATCCTAGAATATTGCATAATGGATTAAATAAGGATTCAATACCCTAGAACACTCTTTGACTCTTGATTTTCAATTTCATTTGCTTTCTTTATTGTTTTAATTATTTTCTCAATCTAAACTCGATTTCAAATCCTCAAATAAAATTGATTCAATTCTAGAATAGATAGGTAATTTGAACTTTCAATTGGATCCTCAATGGAACGATATTTAGACTTAAATCATCTTATATTATAACTTGACTCGTGCACTTGCAGCTTGCATCAATACTTCAAGTGGGCGGGCAAAACTATCAACTCTAGTTCAGGCACTTGTCCCAAAGATGGTTTGCTTTTCTGGTCCGGGGTTGCGATTTCCAAAAATTCAAAATTTTTGTGGACCATGGCACAACATTGTTTAGCCTCTTGTGCGTCCATCTAATCTTCTTCTCTTCTCACGTCATCATCAAGCTCAACTTCCAATTCTTGGTTCTCCTCTACATTGATTCTTTGGCATCCTTTTGGTTCATCCGGGTACTCTAGCGCTTTAAACACGTAGAAGATAACTTCTTGTTCATTCACCCTTATGGTGATTTTACCCTTATGAACATCTATTAGCCTACGACCTATTGACAGAAACGACCTTCCAATTATAATGGGCACGTATTTGTCGGCTTCATAATCTAGGATCATGAAGTCTGCGGACAAAATGAAATTATCAACCTTCATGATGTACGAAATTCGCAAGTGCATGGGTCAAGTTATAATATAAAACGGTTTAAGTCCGAGTATCGTATCCACTGAAAATCTGGCTTGATATATTCACCTATCTATTCAAGAATTAAGTTGATTTTATCTAAGGAATCGAAATAAAGTTTGGATTTTATATTTTGATAAGAAGAAAAATAAAAGCAAGCAAAAATTCAAAGGATAAGAGCATTCTAGGGTGTTGATTTCATTAAATACTTCATTAAGTCATGCTTTAGGTTTTCATGGAATTATGTGCAAACAATATGTTTAAGTCTAGAAACTAATATCCGACCAATGCTACCGTCTCATAGTCTCCATACCTCTTCTTCCTAGAGAAAACATCCTTCATAAATTTGGCATACTTAAGCATTTGTTCTAATGCCTTTGCAAAAGAAATGTTAATTTGTAACTTTTCGAATATATCTAGGAACTTTGAAAATTGAGCATCAACCTTTTTCTTTTGAAATTGTTGAGGAAAAGGTGAAGTATTAGGGACAAAAGGAAGAGAATTAGAAGTACTCCCTGTATTAGACTTAGATTTTTCCTTTTCCTTAGGTGCAAGCTCTTCTCTTGTTGGTGCAACCTCCACGGTGGCCTCAAGTTCCCCTTGAGTTGGTTCATCATCATCAATCATCATAGGCTTGTTCAACTCCTTGCCACTTCTTAAAGTAATAGCATTGCATTCTTCTTTGGGTTTCTTCTTCGGGCAACTTGGAATTTGTCCTTTTCCAATGTGTGGAGGGTGGTGGCAATTTGACTAATTTGAACCTCCAAGCTTTGAATTGCCTTATCTTGATTTTTCACCATACGTGCTATGACTTGTATCGAGTTCTCCAATGTCGTAGTCCTTGATGTTGATTTTTTGACAAAATCAATCATTCCAAAGATGATGTCTTTGCATTTCCCGTACCATTGAAACCTTGAGGTGCTTGCAAAACATTCTTGTTGTTAGCATATGAAAATTTTTCATGATTCCTCAAGTTGGGATGGTTGTGAGTTGGAAATTGTTGTCGACCTCGATATCGAGAGATTCACATAATTGGCTATATCCGATCGACTTTGCTTTTTTTGACATCCAATGACCATAAGGGAAGCTATGAATGGTTACTTGCTTGGGTTTGGCCTCCTATAGATAATTTAGACAACACATTAGTAAGATAAGCCAATTGAGCCGTTAGAGAGCTTACCGCATCCACCTGATACACTCCGACGGCTTTGTTGGAAGATGATCTTTCACAAGGTCAACTGTATGATGTATTGGCCAAGTCCTCTAGTATTGTATAGGCTTCTTGGGCGGTCTTGGAGAATAGGGAACCTCCAATGATGGCGTCCAAAATAGACTTTGTAGAGCTCGTCAATCCATTGTAGAACAATTGGATTTACAACCCATCCAGGTAGCCATGTTGTGGATATCTCCTCAAAAGGTCCTTGTACCTTTCCCAAGCCTCATAAAGTTGCTCATCTTTAAGTTGATGGAATTTGTCAATCTCCATCCTCAATCTTTGTGACTTCACCAGTGGGAAACACTTTTTTAAGAAAGCTTGAGCTAGTGTATGCCATGTGGTTATGCTCATTGGCGGTATGGTCTCTAGCCAATCCTTTGCTTGGTCCTATAAAGGGAAAGGAAAAAGTCTTAGTTTAGTGGTATCATTAGAAGCTCCATTCATTTTTACCGTCCCATATATCTCCAAGAAAGATCGAAGGTGTTTGTGAGGGTCCTCGATGGAACATCCTCTATAATCAAGTTCTCGCGTCATTTGGATCAACCTCGGTTTGAGCTTGAAATTGTTGACATTTATTGGCACGTTTGCTATTTTGGGTTGGTTCGCTAGTAGCGTGGGTTGGGAATAGTTTCGGATTGCGTTTGGTACTTCTTCCTCTGTCATCTCGTCGTTTTGGTGTGATTGAGCTCTTAAATTCCCCCTATAAGTCCTATCAATCTCGGGGTCAAATGGAAGAAGATTAGATTTGTCTTCGGACATACACCAAAGCACAACTAACCAATTTTAGAAAAAGAAAAACAAAGTAAAAATATACCTTAGATTAAGACCTATCAATTCTTTAAATATTAGGCGAAAATATTGTTACTTTCAATCCCCAGCAACGGGGCCAAAAACTTGATGTATGAAATCCACATGTACATAGGTCAAGTTATAGTATAAAATGGTTTAAGTTTGAGTATCATATCCACTAGGAACTGAACTTGATATATTCACCTATCTATTTAAGAATTGAGTTGATTTTATCCAAGGAATCAAAATCGAGTTTGAATTTTATATTTTGAAAACAAGGATAATAAAAGCAAGTGAAAATTCAAGGGATAAGAGTGTTCTAGGGTGTTGATTTCATTAAATCATGCTTTACGTTTTCATGAAATTATGTGCAAACAATATGCTTAAGTCTAGAAACTAATATCTGAATTATCTTCTCTGAAAAACAACCATTTCTTATGCAACTTAATTGATTACAAATTTCTTGAAACCAAATTAAGAGGCATAACATTAAGAATAGTCATAATTAACTTTCTCTAATAACCTAGCTATTTTCATGCAAGATTAGTAGAGATCCATTGGACATACAACCACTTAATCATACATCTAACCTAAAAATTATTGAAGATCAATCAATAGAGAATAAGGCACAATAGCTTGAAAAACATATCATTCAACAACATTCATGAAAAACACTAAATTATTAACTCAAATCCATAATTAAATCATCCAACACCCTAAAACTATGAGTTTAGCCACGCATAGCCATCAAATACATATTTTCATATGAGTTCTCAAGCATAAAAGTAAAAGCCAAAGAGAAACTTAGAAAGCAAAACTCTCAAATTGCTTCCCGGCGTTGAATTCTGTAACGACTCGACTTCCTAGGACTTGAACTAGGTCATCACTATATGCATGCATATATTTAAAATGACTATTTTTCATAATTTTACAAAAAAATCAAAATAACTTTTTGATTAAAATATTGCAAAATTCAAATAACTGAAAATCTTTTATTGGGGGTACCCTTTCTACAATTTAATAAAATAGGAAACTCGCATAAAACATCTGACTGTGAGACTTTTAAAAGAAAAAAAAAATAATGTTCTGAATTCAAATGACATAACCAAAATTCTTAAAGATGAAAACATGAAATCTCTTGTGCGGAAGCATCTAACTAGTCCCAATGGCACGGTCAAGGTTTTCTCTCATCATTCGCCAAGGTGTCTTTTCACTTACCTGAAAAACATAACATGAACAGAGTAAGTACAAAATACTCAGTAAGTAACCTCACTACCGGGGTTAGGCTAAACAAGTGCATCATACTAGTGGGACATGCATAAATAACTAATCATGGATGGCCATCTAGTGAGCGATTTAACCCATCCTAACAAACATCTCATGGCCCAAAGGCTCACGAACGTAGTAGCCACCCGTCGGCACCCGATAGCATAGTAGGAAACATGTAGGTCTCTGATAACATAGTAGGAAACCTGTCGGCTTCCAGTATTGTAGTAGTAAACCCGTCGGCTTCCAGTATCGTAGTAGTAAACCTGTCGGCTTCCAGTATCATAGTAACATTAGGAGGTAATTTGTCACTTTTCTCTATAGATGGTTATGTTAAATTCACATCATAATTGTCAAACATATGCTAATATCCTCATACTTATAAAACGATTCTAGATATAAGTAGCTCAACTTCACCCAAATTAAGCAAATCATTCAAAATTATCTACAATTGCATGACTTAAGGGCGGTTCGAATAGTAAGATTACTTACCTTAGGATTAAATTCAAGCAGCTAACCAAGCAGCCAATTCTCACAAAATCCTTGAATTAAAATCCTAGATCATAAATCCAGACTTAAATTAAGTCGTTAGGTCTAATTCCAAATATAATTTACCAACAATTAAACCAAATAGTTTTACCCAAAATGCAACTAAGTCACAATCTTCTTCCATACTTCAAACAATGGGTCCAACCAAACTCGACCCTTTAACCTGCTTGGATAGCTTGCTCCTAGTTCTAAAATCCTTCGAAGCTTGAATTTAAAATCCAAACCCAATGGGTAACAATAATTAAAACCAACATCAACGGTACTTACCAAAACAATCTTGGCCTAACCAAATCTTGAAATCCCCGCGTAACTCACAAAGAACGAATGATGCTTGCGAAGCTGAACTGAGAGAGAGCGGTTGGGTGGTGGCTTGCAAATGGCGAACCAAAACCCTACTAAAATCTAAGATTGTGAGTGAAGAAAGGAAGCAAGAGCGAGACAAAGTGATCAAGCGAGAGAGCAAGAGTGAGAGAGAGAGAGCGAGAGAGATAAGAGTGATTGTGAGTGAGGAAAGGAAGCGAGAGCGAGAAAGAGTGATAAGAGCGAAACTTCAACGCAACCAACTCTCTCGCTCTCGCTCTCTCTCGCTCTCGCTTTAACTAAACCATCGGTTAAAAATCAGACTAAACTTTGACCTGATCTAAATCAGGTTGGTTCGGTTCAAGAACCAAAGCCGATGAAAATTGATTTTTAATGGTTCTTCTTCATTATGAATTGGTAACTTCGGTTTAGTTCAGGGTTCAACCCAAAACCAATCTGAACCAAAATGTGCACACCCCTAACAATGCCGTAAGGCAATGTCGCGAAACTGACCATCATAGATGCCTAACTCGAAGCGATGTGCCGCAGCGTAGTGATGCTCCCGTGATTTTCTGATTTTGATGCTCTCGGGTTTTAGCGTTGAGGCAGAGCCACGGTGCAACCCTGTTTTTAGGGTTTTGCTTTTTTTTTCCCATTTTTTCATCTGGTTTTGGCTCGATTTGGTTCTTTTAACGTTCAATTTTTTTTTTTTTTTTTTTTTATGATTACTTGAAAACCACTAGCATACAACATCAAATCTAATAGAAACATCTCTATATCAAAGGAAATAAGGCACCTTTTAGGTGCTTTTCACTTCATTAGCACATCTTCTATCTTACCTTCTAGATGTGCTATGGATCAATCTGCTAGTTGTCATGTCCTTGTTGTTGGCCTACATTCTGTCCCAAACTTCTTGAACACTAAAAGGGGCATTAAGTTTATGCTTGGCCCCTAGATCGCACAAAGCCTTGCCAATGTCAATGCCATGTATTGAACAGGGAATTATGAAACTCCTAGGATCTTTCGACTTCGCAGGGATGCATTCTTGCAACATGGCGCTACACTCTTGTGTCAATGCCACTTTCTCAAATTCACCTATTCTCCTCTTCCTTGAGAGGATATCCTTAAGGAATTTCACATAAGAGAGCATGTGTTCTGACACTTCAACAAGTAGAATATTGATATGTAGCTATTCTAACACATCCAAGAAGTGTCGAACCTACCCTTCATCATTCTTTTTTCTTCCTTAACCTGTGTGGATAGGGCGGCGATCGTACGTCGGATTATGCACTTACTGAGGTGGCATTTTTATAACTTGTAGAAATACAAGTTATTATAGCATTTTTCTTAGAAAAATAGAGATTAAATAGAGAAGCATGGGGTAGTTTAAGCTAAATTCTACTAATAAATCTTCCTATGCATTCTACTCTTGTATTTTTATGAAGATAATAATTTTACCACTTTTTGAGCCTAAAACGCATGTTTTAACGCAGGAATGCAAACGATGAGTTAATTACCTCTTAACGCAAGACTATGCGTTAGCAACCTATGACGCATTGACATCCGCCAAACTTCTCCATGAACGCATAATTATCAAAAACGCAAGGAGCGAAAAATCAGATCATAATCTTGAGAGATTGTCGAAAGATTGATATACATAATCTGTGGCTAAAGTGGTGGATCTAAATTGACCCGAGAATTACGCAATTAGGTGAGATGGATGCATGATATCAATTTCGTCGCCAATCAAGCTGATCTGCCATTGACTGCGAACGCAACATCTATAAAAGGGCAGTCCTGCAAGATGAGAAAGGGTTGTTCATTCTCGGAAGAATTCCTAAGTGACAGCAGAGTTCTCTCCAGAAGGCAACCGAAGACGAATAGCTCGAGAGAGAAGAGTCTTCCCTCCGCCTGACCACTTCACAGTAGAACCTCATGCTTTCATTCCGATGACTCAAGACATTGACGCCTTTCCTGCTTTCTATCTCTTTTTCTAGCTTTGGTTTTAGATTTGTTCAAGACATTGAGTTGTCTAAAATTGTATTCCATTCATTAATCTAAAATTCCTCCATGTTTATCCATTTCTCTACACTTTCTGCTTATTACTTTGAATCCATGAGTAGCTATCTTTCAAGGGTCACGGGTTGCATGAGCATCTAAATAAGAACCATAGTGTAACTATTGCATATTGTCAATTGTAATCTTAATCTGATGCTTATGTTCATCTAGCTAATCGATATAAGTAGTAATAATCAGACTGCTCAAGAGGGTAAGTGATTGTGGAACTCAATTGACAAGGCCAATAAGTGTTACCTGTCTATAAGGAATAACCTTGGTAGTTAACACTCTCCTATGCATTATAGACATATAACGCATAGCGGCTAACAACCGGGAGAAGAGTCACAAGTATGAATAGACTATCACCATGCGTTTCTGATGTTAGATGTTAACCAACCCTAACCCTGTTTTTACCCATTCATTAAATTCACCTAGCTGACTTTGCTGTGTCGCATGCCTTTTCATCTTCCACATTTTAATTTAGTGTACATGTTATCGCTTTCTTTAGATTAGAAATAAACACATTTCTTAAATATTTCTGGTTACCCATGCAACGCATATAATCGACTTAAATAAAGTATCAACATAATCTCTGTGTTCGACCTCGGACTCACCGAGAAAGGGTAAAGGATAGGAAAACTTGACAGATCACCAACGCATGGCATTAAGCAAGCTTAATAATAATAGATAGACGCAGTAACAAGTTTTGCACTTCAGATCTGCATCGCAACACATTTCCAGATGAAGTAGTGCATCATCTTGTTTGTCCTGTGTCGATCTATGTTCTCCTTCTTTTTTTGGTGGGTGATTGGTTGTAGGTTGTTTGATGGACTAGTCAATTAAGTTATATGTCGGTCTTTTTGCTGAATCATTCTTCTCTAGTTGTGGTTGTTCGGTCAATGGCTTCCTGCTCCGTAATGTCACCGTTTGGCGCTGCTCTTTACTTGAACTTTCAAAGTTCCTTGAAGCTTCAATATTACTGGTATAGTTCCTCTTTGTCTATTCTTCAATTCTCCCGCGGTTTTTCCCATTTGAAGATTTAGATTTCTAATAGATGATGCTTGCGTCTATAGCAATGCATCATTTTTCTGCACATATTTTTTCAGTGGAGCTTCTAAGGATGAAGCTGAACTTGAAGCTTGACTTTGTTGGCCTTGCAACTGGGGATGTCTTTGATGTCCATGGTGGTCCACTTCTACTACCATGTTGCACCCGTGCTGCTCAAGTTGGTGCTAATTTCCTCCTTAAGAGAAATTGGGGTGTTTTCGCCAACCAGAATTGTATGTGTTGGAGTAGGGATTATTTCTTACAAAGCATACTGATTGTGGATTTTGTGGACACATATCAAATGTGTGTGGTTCTCCACACCCAACACAAGTGATTGCAGCCACCGGATTCACCACGTTCACTTGGCTGCCATTTCCTGCATTAACTTTGTTTATCGTCAAGGTTTATAGTAAGCTCATCATGGCAGCTAGTTGTGTTTGTAACGCAGCTACTGTGTCATTTTCAGGTGTTCTAGAATTATTGCTCCTTCACCTTCCAAACCTGCTGTAACCATTATCTTTCCTATGATTTCTAGAAATCCTATCCAAAATATCCTTCGCCTTGGTGTAAGTTTTATCAAGTAAACCACCAACTGCAACAGCATTTTCAGCTATTTGAGAGACTCTGTTTAGGCCATCAAAAAAGATTTCCATTTGAACGCATTATTGGAAACCATTATGCGGGCAGTTCATAACAAGTCTATCATACCTCTATGTTGAGTAGCATTGAGCTGCGCTCCGCCTCAATTAAGGAAAATATTTTTGAAATATATTGAATTTTTATGCTTCTTTTCGAAAATGAACATATATGGCATGACAACGCTACTTGAGCATGTTTTCCTTGAATATGAGAATAAACTGATGTTATTTATTTATTATCGTATATTGATTATGGTTTTGATCAGTTTTCGAGTTAAAGGAAGGTTTTTACTAAATAAGTCACTCACTGGGCAACCTAGCTCACATTTTCCCTGTTTTTTTTATTTTCCAGGTAGCGAGCGAGTCCGAGATGCTTAGCCTACACAGAAACTCGTCTAGGCTTGCCATCATCAGCGTCTGTGAATTTAGAGCATTGTAAATAGTTGACCTTAGACTTGTGTTGTACATATAGAGGGTTAAGGGCAGTGGTTAGTGAACTTATGTAATTAAAAGGGTTTGAGCGTAAATCAATGTTTTTAAAATAGCTTAACCCTGGTTAAAGTTTGATGTTCAATTATTATATATCTACTTATTAGGTGTTTGGTTAAGGTATAAGGTTGATAATGGATGCCGTGAGAGGGTCGGTGTTTGCTATCCTCACACTTTCTCCTAGCGTAAGAGGGTACTTGGGAGGGGGCGTGACAAAATCGCTAGTAATACTTACCCTCCTAACTATAGTAGTCTACTCACTAGAGGTGTTGTGTTTCCTTCGAGATTCATTAGAGGAATTTTATTTCCTTCGGGTTCACTAGAGGTTTTGTTTTTCCATTGGGATTCACTAGAGATTTTGTGTGTCCTTTTGGAACGAACATCACTTAAGGATTGTGGGTACAACCCCCTACGTTGGACAAGTTTAATTATTCACTTAGAAAGTTATGTATGAAAAGTTTGAGTAAGCATGTCCCACTAGTATGTTGCATTTATTCAGCATCAATGTATAGCCTAACCTCGACAGTGGGATTACTTACTGAGTATATACTCACCCTTTTCTTATATTGTGATTTTCAGGTAAGGAAAAGATGCATTGGAAAATGACAAGAAGAATTTGTGAGGTTGTCATGGGACCAAAAGTAGCTTCTGCATAGTTATCATGTTTTAAACTAGTAGTGGGTGTCCAAACTATCTGAAATCTTAATTGTGAGTTTTGGTTGGAGCATGTGTCCTTTTTGGGGCATGTGGTGTCAAATGATGGGGTTTCCATTGACCCTGCAAAAATAGAGGAAGTTACGACTTTGCCTCGTCCTACAATAGTCATTGAAGTGTGCAATTTCTTGGGTTTAGCAGTCTACTATCGTCAATTTGTTAAAGACTTCTCCCGTATAGTCACTTCCTTGACTCAGTTGACTAGGAAGAGTACTCTTTTTGTTTGGAGTAAAGCTTGTGAGGAAAGTTTCTAAAACCATTAGCAGAGACTAGTCTCGGCAACAATACTTACAATACTAGATGGGTCAGGAGGTTTCGTTGTTTTCATTGATGCCTCTAAGAAAGGGCTGGGGTGTGTGCTGATGCAACAAGATAAATGTTCAGACTAGTGTCCTAAAACTCTTAGGATTCTCGTAGTTTGTAATCTTTGTAAATTCAAATTATTTATTCAATAAAATAATGAGTTACTTTATTTGTTTCTGCATTAACTCAATCTAATAAACTAAAATCCATGGTTATTTTATATAAACTTAAACATGTATGCGGTTGACTTACAAGGTTAGATCATGTTTAAATAATAACCAAAAAGGCCTGTAGTATAGGGATAAGATTGAGTGTCTTATTCTGGTAACACTACAAACACTTATTCTGGTAACATTACGAATAGTTGAAAATTTTAAAAAATAGCCAAACCAAAAAAAAAAAAAAAAACAAAACAAAACAAAACAAAACACCAAGATAGAATAAATTTCATTCAGAAAAACTCCACCAGATACCCTAACTCAACTCAACTTAACTTTGAGTGCCAAACACATACTTTTTTACTCAACTTAACTCAACTCAGTTGCGCACCACAAAACACACATGCATTCCAACTCAACTCAACTCAACCCTGCACCCCAAACACAGACAATTGAATTCCACAGATAATTTAATGGTGTGTTTGTAATATATTTTCAAGTGTTTAATTTAAAAAATAAGTCATTTTGGAAAAAACTAGAGTGTTTGGTAACCACTAAAAATCAATTTTGAAGTGAATTTTAAACTATTTTAATCAAAATAGTTTAAATAAAAATGAGTTTTTTGAAAAACATTTTTTTTCTCAAATCAATTCAAACAGGCTCTAAATCACTAGATAATAATTACCAACTCAACTCAACTCAGTGAACCAAGGGCCCCTGGTGCATTTACATAACCAAATCCCTACAAAATTACTTAGCTCAACATAGACAAAATATAAGAAAACTTCACTAAGAGCATACTCCAAATATGATAGAAATTAAGTGGATAAATAATTATAACGAAACTACTAGAACTTTTAAGAGATATACCATGTAAAGATATGACAAATAATCTTACCAATTTTTCAATGAGAGATTTACCATAAATCAAAGTTTGGTCATAGGATGGTTAAGAAAAAAGAAACCAAAAATATTAAAATTGACAAAAATATTGGGAATGACTAGTAGACCCAAGGCTGATAGCAAAAGTAAAAAGAGTTTTGAACTTGTCCCACATTGAAAGTTGAGGAGTGGGTATAAATATAAAGGAATGCACAAGACTTTTTTATTTGTATATGTGGTGGAAAATAGAGCTTTTTCACTTGTGCTTGTCCCCATTGCGCCATAGCTGGGGCAAAACAGGATCCAATTTTTATTACCTTTTCTTTTCAAAATGTTACCATTTTATTAAAACATTTTATTAGAACTAAATTTATTTCTCATCTTCTGTTTTAGATCTATACGGATTTATTACGGTACAACAAGTACGTTCGACATTTTGGTTCTTACAAAAGAACCCAAAAATGTCATTATGAACATTATAAATGAGAATCATTCTTAGCTCAATCTTTTTTCTTTAAGATTTATCCTTAATTGTACTTAAAATAAATTATTTTTTTCAAATTTAGTAAAACATATGTGATACAATGGACAATTCCCTATCAACCACAAAAGAAAATAGTTCCCTCACCAAAAACAACAATTTGTAAAAATTATTTTTTCAGAGAAGAGAAGAAAAGAAAAAGAAAAAGAAAATATGTATATTTCTTTATGAATTTTGAGGAAGCAATACAATTTAATCGTTACCGATGATAATTCCTCAATTCTGTATTACTTAAAGTTTTGCCATCTCATAACTTGATATTATTGAAAAAATAAAATTGTCCAATAATACTACTACAAAAATCTATATCCATTAAATGAATCACGTTGCAATGATGGACACAATAGTAGTACATCATCATTTTGAAAATTAGTATGTGATCTACTTTAACAATGGGGCATTATGTTGGTGTAAACATATCTTCAAATATCATGCTTTTTTTTTAAGTCCTAATAACAATTATCCACATATATTGTTTTTAAGAGAATATGTGTTCAATACAAACCTTATACAACTTAGATTATTCGTTTTATTATTTGATATCGCCGAGTGATAAAGATCCGATTGGAAGCTCTTTATAAGTTAAAATAAAATTGAATCTTTCAAAAATTGAGGAAACATGTACTTTGTGACAAGAAACTAAGAAAGTATATACTTTTCCTAAAAGTCTATCATGTATAGACTTATGAAAGTGTTTATGGCCCCTATGCCTCCACTCATGCGATTTGTGGTTTGTGGATCAAAATGTTATGGCCACAAAAACCCTTGATAGTGGAGACTTAACACATTTTAAACAAAAAGGAAAGGTACTATTTCAACCTCCTAATAATAAGGTTTCATTCCTAATTTGACCTCACTATTCACCCCAAAATTTCAGCTCTAAGTTCTTTTAGGGATTCTCTTTTTCCATTACATCAAATTTTTAGAATCCTTAGGCTACTTTTTGGGTTTATGATAAGAGAAAATAATAATAATGTCTTAGAAAAAAGTAGTGCCTTAAATCAGTTTTGGATGAAGCATATATATATATATATATTTTAATTAAGAGGCTAGATATTCCTTTATAATCTTTTCACCTCAAATGTTGTGTTCAACTAAAATAAGATCTCATCAAAGCTAGTTAATTTATATATAAATAAAGTTTTTCTTTTAACCTTATAAATTTAGCCAGCTTCAATTAAGAAACTAATGGTCAATAATTGAAACTAATTGTCAAAGAGAACATTGACATTAACTTTTTTTTTTTTAAGGTTAGAGGTTCTATTCTTCATTCATATAGTTGTTGTATTAATAAATAAATGTAAAGTCTCGTTTGATAATTGTCATTTCATTTTTGCATTTTTGGTTTTTGAAAATGAAGCTCATTTACTCTCATTGAATACCATGATTTGCATATTTCTTTAGTATAAGAGTTGAATTCTTAGCCAAATTCCAAAACAATAACAAAATTTTGAAAATTACGTTTTTTAGTTTACAAAATTTAACTTGTTTGTAAGCATTGGTAATAAGTAGATAGCAAAGTAAGAAATTTAGATGCAGAAGGCGTGTTTGTAGGCTTAATTTTCAAAACTAAAGATTAAACACCAAATAAGGCTTGACCTCACTTGGTAACCAATTTAGTTTTGGTTTTTAGTTTTTAAAAATTAGGTCTATATATTTGCTCTCAATTTCTTACAATGGTTTGAGTTTAGTTTTTCACTAAATTCTGAAAACTAAAATAAGTTATTTAAATTTTTTTTTTTTTTTTTTAGTTTTCAAAATGTGGCTTGAACTTTGAAAACATTGGTAAAATGTAAATAACAAGGCAGGGGTGACATGAGTCTTTATGAACGTAATTTTCCAAAATTAAAAACCAAGACCACGTTTGGCAACCATTTTGTTTTTGGTTCTTGGGTTTTAAAAATGAAGCGTATTTCCTCCACATTTCTTACAATGATTCACATCTTTCTTAAGTACAATGGTTGAATTCTTAGTTAAATTCTAAAAACAAAAATAAGTTTGTAAAAGCTACATTTCTTAGTTTTCTAAATTTGGGTTGGTTTTTTAAACCATTGGTAAAAACTAGACAACAAAATAAGAAATTTGGAGGTGGAAGTAGTGTTTATAGACTTAATTTTCAAAAACAAAAATAAAAAACGAAATGGTTACTGAAGGGGTCACGTAGTTTTCAAAAACATGTTATTACTTTTAGAGTTTTAACTAGAAAAATTGTAATAGAGAAATTGGGAGGAAACATGCACAAATTTCAAGAACAGGAAAATAAAAACGAAATCGTTATCGATGAACCTAATAAGATTTAAAAAATTTTAGTTTCTCTCCTCAAGATGAATTAAGTGAGAATTTTTATCTTCCCTTTATTACCCTCAAATTAAGTAGAATCTTCAAATTTATATTAAAACTTATCAATCAATTGATAAATTTCAAGCACTAGTATCATTTTTCAGACAAATATTTTTATGTGAGTAAATGGGTAAGTCCAAAATTTGAATTGATTCAATCTTTTTTGTGGGGTTCTCTCAGAAAACCCACTTGAACAAAAACATATATAGAATATATAATGAAACATATTTGACTAATGTGTTATCTATATGAATTGGGTTAATCAAAACAAAAGAGGTCTAGGTTGAGGTACCTATAAATCAAAGATAAGATGCTAAATTCCTCATAACTAAATACACACATGACAACTAGGCTACCCCAACAGTGGTTGCAATTATAATGTTACTATGCAAATTTTCAAAGAAAGATGATCAATTCAAGTCAAAGAAGCTATTGGAAAGTTTGATGGGTAGGCTATTCATTGAGTACTGGCATAACCATTCTTCATGCCTTGTCTAGTCATCTTATTGACACATATAATTTGATCAAGGCTGCCAGCAAGAAGAGACATTTATTCAACACTAACTTTCTTGCTTGGACTAAATTGGGGATTCCCTTTTTTGCCGGCTCAAAAAAACATATAAAAAATGAAAGAATGTATGAGAAAGAATAACATTGTATCAATTCTAAGAAAGTTGGCTAGCTCCTTGATATTTCCATTAGGATCATAAAGTAGATAATTTGAGAGGATGCATGTTCAACACTTTGAATTTTCTATAGTATGTTTTATAGGCTATGAAGTTTTTGAATAGGGAGAAAAGGAGAGCTAGTTTATTTCCCACAACACAAGTGGAGGAAACCCAATAATCACTTGAAGTAAAATGTCTGGTGGGTTAAAGTACTTTCATTCCCTAGAATGAGAGATATAAGAAATAAATATACACATATATCTAGGAGTGATTTTGGCATGGTCAAAAAAATTTATGCGATTGTCAAAATCACTTCCTTTTCAAATGGTGATGCTTGGTAAATGTTAAAATTGATTTAAATAATTTAAATTAGTTAAGAGGTGATTCTTGAGAGGATGATAGATGGAAAATCACCCAAAAAAAAATCTTATTTCATTCATTTATTGAAATATTGAATTTGCCCTCAATGTAAGAATGATTTGGTTTTTGCCCTTTTTAGTTAAATAACTTATTAAATAAGAAAAAGCTCTTTTATTAGTAATTTGGTAATTCTAAAATCATTTTTAAAACAAAACATAATAATCCAAAATTACTTTTAAAAGTTGGAAGCCAAATATCAATATAGGTTGTATATGAAAATCAGTTATCTAAATCTCTTATTTTAAACATCACTACTTTAACTACTTCTCACTTTCAAATATGCACAAAAACTTTTTTCAAAATAAATAGTTTCAATTAAATAATATCATTTAAAAATATGCGAACAATCGCCCATCTTTAGATTTAAGCTTATATATATATTGCAAGGGATAAAAAAATGACTACTTTTTCTTCTAAAACTATGTATCAAATTCTTCTTGAAACCTAATATTAAATGATGGAATTATCTTCTTTAATACAATAGAGAGTGAAAAGATTCAACCACATACTTTTTAATTGGGAAGATACTATGCTACTTAAAATGATGGCACAATGATAGAATTTTCTTACATTGAAACAAACCCACAAAATATATAATTGAGAAGTGATTTAGGTAATCAAGACTTGGTTAATTGTGCCACTTAAAATGGTTTGTTTCTGGTCCACTCATTTCAAAGTAATGATAACCACAGCAAAGGGGAAAAAAAGGTTTTAGGATATATGGAGTAGATGGTTTTCTAAGTGAAATTAGGAATATTGGAAAAAAGAAAGGCTTTCGTCATATATATAGAGAGATTAAATCTGTCTTGCAGCCTTTGTTATAATAATTTAAGTTCTCCAAAAACCCTCTCTTCACCAACAAATATTGGAATATATATCATAATGCTAAATTGTAAGTTTAATTTGTTTATTTTCTCATTGAATTTTTTAAAAAATAACTAATAAATTTAACATTTAATTTATTGCTAGATTTTTTATGCTATTTGATCGCATTTTTTTTTAAAATTAATGGATTCTAATAAACATAAAATTGAAAGTTTAGAGTTTTGCTAGATTTAAAATTCAAATTTATGATATATATTAGTTAATTTCTTTGTCCGTTAAGACCACAATGGCATGGCATTGAAAGAGTGACTGGAACCTGTCCCTGACCAGCTCGTGAGTAGCATCCCGGGTCGGCACAGCATAGCGTCAAAAGCAGGTATTTTTTTATTGCCCCGCTGACCTTTTCTAGGCCTCCTTCCTGATCACAAATATTGTTTCATGGGTATAGAGATTGAATGTTTGAGTTTTGAATGTCTAGGTTTTAAATTTTTAGAATAATTAATGTTTGTGTTTGGACAAGCAAGATATTCATGTCTCAGAGTTAAATATCTATGTTCAATCTACCAACTTTTGTATGTGGAAACCAAAATTAAATTATTACTTAATTAAATACAAGAGGAAAATTAATGTAGTAATCAATTAAATCTATGTTATTTAATTTATTGCTATATTATTTAATTGTAATGAATAATTGATATTCATATATTAATTAATTAGGCTCTATTTTTACCGTTCATCTTCTAGTCATAAAACTCTCACCACTATGTAAGGTATTAAAAAAAAACAAAAAAATACCAGATGGATTTTAAAGTTATCTAGATAATAACATCTTGAATTTTAAAAAGTGAAATTTGGTAAAACGATATTAAATGTCTCCTTGAAATTCTAAAGCAGACCCTAAAAGTTTTGAATATATCAAAAATTTATTAGATATAAAATTGTAGATTTAATACAGAATTGAAAGTTGATAAAGCTACGAGGTTTATATATAAACTTTGAAAGTTTGACCATTAATATAATTTGATAGTGTTGGATATTTGATAAGTCACCGTCTGATAAGCACTTCTCTTAGGGTTTCAAAATGGAAGCATGTGCAATCAATAGATTGGATTAGGGTATAGACTCTAGAGGGCCAATATTATTCTTTTAGAGATCAAAAACTATGTGCTTAAATTAAAGTTAAAAGCCAAAGGACTTTGGAAGCCACACAAAAACGTTTCTTTGCCTTTCTCAAAAAGAAAGATTGCACACCAGAAACTATGTAATGTGTATAAACAGAAAAGAGGGGCCATTTAGATAGCCACCCACAATCTAATTTTTTTTTTTTTTTTTTTGTTTCTTCCTTCTTTCTCCTTTTTAATTTCCTTGACTAAGAAAGAATCTCATGCCTTGTCTTTTGCCACTTCCAACACAAAACATCTACCAGTTTGCTTTTTCTTCTTGCAAATTGTTTTAATTAATTGTTGTGAACCTAATCAATAGCCTCTCTTTCCCTAATTGTTTAAGTCTGGTTTGATAATTAGTTGACTTTTTTTTTAAAAATTAAACCTATAGACACTACTTTCAGCTTCAAAATTCTTCTTTTGTTATCTATGTTTTACCCCTGGTTTCTAAAGCCAAGCCAAAATTTGAAAACTTAAAAGAAAAAAAAAGCCTTATTATTACTTTTTTTTTTTTTTTTGAAATTTGGCTAAGAATTCAACTATTGTATTTAAGAAAAATGCAAATTATTATAAGAAATGGGGAGGAAATAGGTTTAATTTTCAAAAACCAAAAACCAATAACAAAATGGTTTGCCAGATGGGACCTTAGTTTTTTATTTTTTATTTTTAAAAATTAAGTCTATTTTCTCTCATTGTCTTAAGCAAAAAAGTTGAATCCAATCAAAATTTCAAAAACAAAAACAAGTTTTTAAAAACTATTTTTATTAGTTTTTGAAACTTGGTTTGGTTTTTGAAAACATTGGTAGGAATTGGTTTAAAATGTTGATGTCAACGAAAACATTCAAGTTTTAATTTTATGGAAATTTCAATTGAAATATTGATAAAATGTCAATTTCGATGGATATTTCTAGAAAAATTATAAAAATTAAAAATTTTAAAAATAAATTTAAATTTGTAATTAAACATTTTATGAATGTCAAATAAATTAACATATCTATTATTTATATTATATTTATAGTGATATTTTTATGTTTATTTTTTGTTTTTCATGATTTTTCTACAATATAATGAAAATATCGATTCACCCCTCATATTGATGTCAAACCCATGGAAACGTGGAAATAACGATGCAAATATCGACATGTCGACAGAAATTTAATACTATGTAGGATTAGCTGATAAAGTAAGAAATTTAGCAGTAGAATTGGTGTATATAGGCTTAATTTTCAAAAACTAAAAATAAAAAACCAAATGGATACCGAACGATTTCTAAAGAATCATGTAATTAAAATGAATATTATAATGATATCATTGTAATATCCATTCAAATAGAATGTGTAGCGTCTATAAAAGAATTGACTCTTGAGCCATATGAGTGTTGGATTTTTGGCAAAGTATTAGAAATGCAGTTGTCCCACATCAAAAAGATTTAGGAAAGTTATGAGTTTGTCCTACATTGAAAATATTGAGGAAAGTCATGGACTTGTCCTACATTAAAACTGTTTAGGAAAATCATGGGCTCTAAGCATTATAAAAGAGAGCCAACACCTTTATTTTCCAATCGTCCCAGTTAGAAATACTTTATGCTTAGTGTGCTAACTCTAATTAAATTTCTTTTATATTTTATAGTTTAAGAGTGGGAAAAAGGTGCGAGTAGTCAAAAGCTTCATAAAGTGCTATTGTAATTGGGATCGAAAGAGAGAATTATTCTGTGTGATTGTAACAATTTTTTACATAATGGATTTCTTTTTGGTGGGTTGTGGTCTTTATCCAAGTTAGGAGTTTTCCACGTAAATTCTTGTATTTCTAGTTTTATTGTTTCTCTTTAATTTCTCTTTTATTTATTTATTTATTATTATTATTATTTTTTTTTGGTTATTCCTGTGATAGAAGTGGGAGGTTTTTCGCAACAAGTGGAATTCTGGCCAGAGAAGCAGATATGTCAAGCTTTATGAGTTCAGTAAAGTTTGATGTGGAGAAATTCGATGGAAGGATCAATTTTAATTTGTGGCAAACGCAAGTCAAGGATGTGTCGATACAAGTTGGATTACACAAGGCCTTAAAGGGAAGACCAAGCAATGGTGCTTCTAAAGAGTTAAGCAGTGATGGTAGTCCAAGAGAGTCCAACGGTGGTTCTAGTAAAGGTTATAAGAAATTCAGCATGAGCGATAAAAACTAGGAGGAAATGCATGTGAGAATTGCAAGTGCAATGTAACGACCCAACTTCCTAGGACTTGAACTAGGTCGTCACTATATGCATGCATACATCTCAAAAGACTCTTTTTCATAATTTTACTACAAATCATTAAGGTAAATAAATTTGTCTTCGTTTAAACCAAAAACCTTTAATTGGGGTACCCCTGAATCATTAATGTATTAAAGTAGGAAATTTGACATAAGAAATAAATAAAGGAAAACATATTTTAGTTTCAATAATAAATCCCAAGTATTAAGATGAAAGGAAAACATGAAAACTCGTGCGGAGGTATTAGTCTAGTCCCAATGGCAGCATCAAGGGTTTTTTTCGTCATTCTTCGAGGTGTCCTTTCCCTTACTTGAAAAAAAAAAGCATGAAAAGAATGAGTACAAAATACTCAGTAAGTAATCCCACTATTGGGGTCAGGCTAAACACTTATATCAAGTAAGTGCATCATACTAGTGGGACATGCATAAATAACTAATTTTGGATGGCCATCTAGTGAGCGATAAATCCATTCTAACACACATCTGGTAGCTTGAAGGCTCACAAACGTAATAGGGCACTTGTTGACACCTGTTAACATAGTAAGAAATCTATAGGTCTTCGGTAACATAGTAGGAAACTCGTCAACTTCCGGTATTGTAGTAGGAAGCTCGTTAGCTTCTAGTATCATAGTAGCATTAGGAGGGTAAATCGTCCATTTTCTCTAAGGATACTTATATTAAGTTCACATCATAAATCATATCAAACATGTGCTAATATCATCATACTTATAAAATAATTCTAAATATAAACAGCCAATTTTCACCAAAATTAAGCAAATCATTCAAAATTGTCTACAATTGCTTGACTCAATGGCAGTTTCAATAGTAAGATTACTTACCTTAGGATTAGGTCCAAGCAGCTAACTAAGCAGTCAATTCTCACAAAATTCTTGAATTAAAACCCAAGAGCATAAATCCAAACTTAAATTAAGTCTTTAGACCTGATTCCAAATACAATTTACTCAACAATTAAACCAAATAATCTTATCCAAAATGCAACTAAGTCAGAATCTTCTCTCATACTTCAAACAATTGGTCCAACCAAAATTGATCCTTTAACCCACTTGAACAGCTTGCTTCTAGTTCCAAAATTTTTCGAAGCTTGAATCTAAAACGCAAATCCAATGGGTAACAACAATTAAAACCAACACCAATGAGTAATCACAAAATTGCAAGAAAATTAACAGCACTTACTAAAACAGTCCCAACCTAAACAAATCTTGAAATCCCGGCGTAACCACTGAAATTTGAGATTGACTTATATATATATATACTCTTTTAAATTCTCTTTGACAGATCTCATACATACATGAGTAGCAGAAACGAAAGAGGATCGAAATAACAATCTAGATGCATATAACAACCTAAGATTAAACATGCATTATCATACAAAATGAATTAGAGAAGAAGGAAATAAATTATATACCTTTGTAGCTTTTCTACCTTTCTTGAAATTGCTCCCAGTTGGACCACCAAGAGGTCTTTCTAGCTATTCTCAAAGGCTTGGAATAGAGTGGTGGACTCTTTAAAGAAGGAAAAATTAGTTTCTCAAAAAACTTCAAGTTTTTCAAGATTTTTCAAGAAGAAAAAGAATAAATGAACAAATACCTTCTTTAAAAATAAAAAAATAAAAAAATAAAAAATGCATGCAACTTTTGCTTGTCTAAATTCACAAAAAATTGACAACACACATTCCACTAATGCATGCCAAGAATTATATGTCAAAGTGAATGTTCCACTCATCATGTTAGTGGATTTTCCACTAATTTGGTAAGAAACATTAATTTAATCTCATGGTCAACCTTTTTAGAAGGTTTGACTAAAACAACTCTTTCACTTGCTCGGGTCAAAGTTAACTATTTGACTTCTTCTGAAAACCGACTGTAGGACTAAATCCATGTCTCCAATTATGAATCTGCATTCATAATTTCAATATTTAAATCTCATTTAAATATTTTTGACCAAATCTCTCATTTGATATCATATATCAATTACTTAATCATATCTCATATGATTAACCTAATTTGAACGATTCGAATTTTTCCTTCTGTTTATTCCAAGTCTATTCTTATATGAGCTAACTAGAGGACCTGATGAATCTACAGATCATGAGCTCCAACGATCCGAGATTAACCAGTTAAACTCTTCAACCTAGTTAACCAACATTCGTTAACTATCGGGTCATTTCACTAAAGCTCGTAACTGCACTCTTCTCACTGTAGATATATTATGTCTATTTGATATAACCATGATTGGTAAGTCAAGCCTTCACAGGTTGTTCGTAATTACAGCTGGGTCAAAATTATCATTTTACCCTTGTGATTACCTCTTATTCCTTAAGTTCCACTGATCCTCTAATGAACAATGATTTGTAATCCAACTTCCAAATCAAAGTCCTCTCAAATCCTTTTTGGGAGCGTGACGCCTATTGTTCATGACCTGGTTTCAACATTTAAGAGAACAACCTCTCTACTAACCCAAAAAAGGGTAGGAGTGAATTCCTTCTTGCACCCTGTGTCCCTAGCTATCTACCTGGTCTTACCCCTGAAATGGAAGGCATATTGAGCCAGAGCTGTTGAGCTGCTCTCACCAATGCAGATCTAAGGATAATCCTAAGTAAACAGAAGTTCATAGTTAGCTCAGGATTAAGATCGAGTTGCCTAACCAATCAAAGTCGAGATAGTCAGTTTTAGACAGTAAATGATGTTATAAAGTAAAAGTGACTATTTCATGGTCTTGTCTTATTCAAACTCTTTGCATAGGACGCCCCCACTAGCATGTCTTCATATGAATAAATTAGAATCACTTCGTTTGTACTAGTTACAAAGTGGGTTAGTTACAAAGTAGGCCGCATCCATAGTGTCCCCAAAATAAGGTGCCCAACCTTATTCATATACTATAGACCATTTAGACTGTTAACTTAAACTTGATCCAGTTTTATGTCTCTACATAAAGTGTGAGTCTCATGTAACAGTCTAGGATCCTTTGATGATTGGATTTAGATTTAGTAAGAACATTTCATAGAATCAATAACTACTTATTGATTATAAATTTCAATAACAACTTTATTGAATGATAAAAGTATATTTGATATTTATAAACTATGAGTTTTAGGATATAAAACCCAACACTCTTTTCCTTTCCTCTTTCCAAAACTCTAAATAGACATATATTTAAATTTCCTTTCTCCTTTTTCTTTCCAAAGAACAAAACAAAACACAATTTATTTAATATAATTTTCCTCAACCCATCAAATCAAATCTTTTCCAACCACCACTTAATAACCAAAATATCTCCTAACAAATCAATTCCCCAACTTGAGTTCAATTCCAACGTATTCTCATTTTTTTTCTTAAATTAATCAAGTTCTTAAACCTCACCCAACTCCAAATCTTCAAGTTAAATCCAACTTCTAAATCTCTCACAAATAAATTCAATTCTCCATTAATTGAGTTAAATCCAAATCTTTTATCACGATCACTTTAAATTGAATTATTTTCTCAACTTAATCCAATTAGCATCAAAATTCAAACAATTAACCAAATAATTCAAGATAATTAAGTTTTTTAAAAAAAAAATACCTGAAAATTTGGGATGTCACATGCAATCAGGCTAAATTTGACTAAAAATGTTCTTGCAAATATGCATGAAATTTGGATAGTCAAAGAGCTTTGGGAGAAGCTTAAAGCAATGTATTAGGAAAAGAGCACCTCAAATCGGTGGTACCTGAAGGAGCAATTGCACACATTACGAATGGTTGGAAGTTACAAAAATCTCAAATCATCTGGGTATTCCCAATGGCATTATTTCTGAGCTCGAGGTGATAAGAGTGAAGATAGAAGATGAAGATAAGGCACTCCAACTCATCTGGTCACTTCCTCCTTCTTATGAACACATGAACTCAATCTTGATGTATGGGAAGGAAACTTTACATTTTGCTAAGGTTACTAGTAAACTTTTGTTTGAGGAAAGAAGATTGAATAGTGAAAGGGCGTACTTCACAAGAGGATTCAATACTTGTAGCTAGCAAGTGGAAAAATAAGAAAGAGTTCGTGCAGAAAAGGGTTTATTGGTGAATGAATCGAATTCCTAGCGGAAGCGAATGATTGCCTTTTGCCATTAAATTTGCTTTTGGAAAACAAAAATTATAGAGAACAAAAATACAGGATAAACAACTAAATTAACATGCTTTTTACAAGAATTAAGAGGAAGAAGTTTTCCTACCCTTTGAAGACTGTCTTCGATGTGGGAATCTTCTTCTCCAAGTCACGAACTAGAAATTCTCAAACGAATTTATGAGAAAAACTTTTCTTCTCTTGGGAACACCACCACAACAAAACCTCGATATTCTCTAAATACAATAATAAAAAAAAAGGATATATGGGTTCTCTATGTATTTGACAAGATAGTTGATTTGTGAGAATGAAGAGAGTTGGAGAGGAAAATAATTCTTGGGAGTTTACAGAATCATTCTGTAAGGTAACTTCTCCCTCTCCCCTTCTCCTTTTTTACGTAAAATGCCGAGAGAAAATAGAATAACTCTCCACCACGTGGGAGTTATTCAATATAATAATAGTAATAATATTATTATTAATTTTAATTTAATTATATAATTAAATCATATTTAATATATATAATTAAATAAATTAATTATTAACAATTAATTAATCAATAAATTAAATATCACATATTTAATTTAATTTGAATAATATTCAAACAACCTTCTCTCACATAACCTATAGTTTTCATATGAATCTTATTCATATTAATTTTAACCTATAGTTTTTAGATGATCCTCATTCATATAATTAATATTTAAATCTCATTTAAATATTTATCTCTCTTATAGTATAAAGTATAAATTTTTAATCTCATTCAAAGTAAATTTTATATTATAATATTTCTATATACATTATGCTAATTGTATCAAATACAATTAGATCCCTTATTAATTTGAACATGTCAAATTAAACCAAAATGTTTGATTCTAATACTAATCATTTATGAGATAGTAAGAGGATCTTATGGACCTATAGTTAGAAGCTCCAATGATATGAGATTAATCAATTAAACTCTTTAATTAGATTAATTAATAATCATTAATTGTAGGTCACTCCACTAAAGAGTTACAGTTGCCCTCTTCGCACTATAGATATATTTCTGTGTCCATAGAATTTACTAATCAACAATATGTCGACCATTCACGAATTACTCATAACTACAATTGGGTCAAATTACCGTTTTACCCCTATAGTTATATATATCTACTTAAGTACCATTGATATCCCGAATAAACAAGTTATTTATAGTCCAACTATAAATGAACCGTTCTCGGGCCAGTGAGAGGGTGAGGCCTCATTGTTCAAGACTTGAATTCTGTCCTTAAGGGAGTAATTTATCTACTTACCCTAAACGGGGGAAGGAGTGAATTCCATCTTGTGAAGATATGTTCCCAGCCTCCTAATTAGACAAATCCCCAAAATGGTAGGCTTATTGAGTCGGCGATTTGGCCACTCTCACCTATATAGATCAAATGATTGCCTTCATAGACAGGAGTTCATAACTCACTCAGGATTCAGGTCGAGTTACCTATAGTCATCCTAAGAAATAGTTTTTATAATTAACAGCGTTACAAAGAAAAATTAAACATTTTGCTGTCTAGTCTTCTATAAACTTTTTGCATAGAATACCCCTACTCACATGTCTCCACATGAACAATTAGGATCAATTCATTTGTAACACTTTACAACTCCTTGTAGCAATTACAAAGTGAGTCGTATCCGTAGTGTTACCAGATAAGGCACTCAACCTTATTCCTATACTACAAACCTTTTTGGTTATTACTTAAACATGATCCAACCTTGTATATGAACCACATACATGTTTAAGTTTACATAAAATAACCATAAAATCTTAGTTTATTGGATTGAGTTAATGCATAAGATATATAAATAACGTCTTATTTTATTCAATAAATAAAATGTATTTACAATTTACAAAACTACAATACTCAAGAGATTTATGACACACCAGTCTCAACAATCTCTCACTTGCCCTAAAGCTAGTGGGTGTACAATACATATAAACTACGACATAACTCTATACCCATCTCCCACTTCCTATAGACTAGATGTTGCATGTCTCGTAGACCTAGACTCTCTAGGTGACCCTCAAACACTTTAGCCGTGAGAGCCTTTGTAAATAGATCAGTAACATTGTGCTCTGAAGCAATCTACATGACAATCACATCTCCTCGTTGCACAATCTCCTGTATTAAATGATACTTGCGCTCTATATACTCTCCACATCTGTAGCTTCTAGGCTCCTTGGAATTTGCCACAACACTACTATTATCACAATAAAATGTGATGGCCATTGACATATTTGGAACTACTTCTAGGTCTGTCAAAAACTTCCTAAGCCAGACATCCTCTTTAGCAGCTTCACAACCAGCTATATACTCTGCCTCCATGGTAGAGTCAGCACTGCAAACTACAGCCTCTCCGTTAAGAGTAAACACTGATCTTGATATGGATTTCCTAGAATCCTTATCAGTCTAAAAATCAAAGTCTATGTATTTTGTAAGGATCAAATCCTTAGCTCCATTCACGAGCGTATAGTTTCTCGTTCTCTAAAGATACTTGAGGATGGTTTTAACTCCAACCCAGTGATCAATTCCTGGATCAAATTGATATCTATTGACAATCCCAACTGCATAACAAATGTCAGGCCTTGTACACAACATGACAAACATAAGGCTACCAACAGCCAATGCATAGGGAATTCGTCTCATTTCGTCAACCACTTGAGGAGTCTTAGGACATTGTTCCTTAGACAATATAATTTCATGCCAAAAAGGCAATAAGCCTCTCTTGGAATTATGCATCAAATACCTGACAAGCATCTTGTCAATATTCGATGTCTGAGACAAAGCTAATGTTTTGTTCTTATGATCCCTTATGATCTGGATCCCTAGAACAAACTGTGCCTCACCCAAATCTTTCATTTGGAATTGGGCAGCTAACCATTTCTTTACATTTGTCAGTAAACGTACATCATTCTCAATGAGTAGAATATCATCCACACACAACACAAAGAAAGCTACTAACTTATTGATGACTTTCTTGTAAACACAAGGTTCATCAAGATTTTGGTCAAAGTCATAAGTCTCATATATATGGTATCTTCAAGATTACCATTCAAAAAAGGTAGTCTTGACATTCATTTTCAATATTTCATGGTCATAATATGTGACAATAGACAAGAGAATCTAGATAGACTTAATCATGGCAATAGGTGAAAAAGTTTCTTCATAGTCCACTCCTTCAACCTGGGTATAACCCATTGCCACAAGTCTAGTCTTAAAGGTTTGCCCATTTCCATCTACACCTCTTTTACTTTTGTGGATCCATTTACAACCTATATGTTTTACCCCATTAGGTTGATCTACAAGCTCCTAGACTAAATTGAAGTACATAGACTCCATTTCAAGATCCATAACTTTAACCCGTTCGTCCTTGCTTACATCATTCATTGCCTGATTATAGGTCAATGGATCCTCAACTTCATCATTTCAGTTAAACCAAAATAATGAGTAGGCGGGTTTACAACCCTCCTACTACGACGAGACTCCCTCAACTCTTGAGGAGGTATGTGTACGATTTGATGAAGCCCCATCAACAACTCTTGTTAATGTACCAACTTCTTCACCAACTCTTGTTGAAGTTTCAGTAGTTTCATTCGAAAGTTCATTCCACATTACTTTACTATGCTGTATATTCTCTCTTATGTGGTCTTCTTCCAAAAATGGAGCATTTGTCGATACAAACACCTTATTCAGTTTTGGCTTAAAGAAAAGACCACCTCTTGTTTCCTTGAACGAGGTTCCAATTTCTTAGGATTTGTCTCAAGTTCATGTGTTGGAGAACTCCAAATTCTGAAGTGTAGTAAACTACCTTTACGACCTCTCTATAATTTCAAAGGAGTTTTAGAAACACTTTTGGATGGAACATTGTTCAAAATGTATAATGCAATCATTATTACATAACCCCAAAACGAGTCTGGTAATTGAGTATAACTCATCATAGTTCGAACCATGTCTAATAAGATTCTGTTTCTCCTTTCTAATACACCATTTTGCTGAGGTGTACCAGGAGTTGAGAGTTGGAAGATAATTTTATGTTCTATCATATAGTTCTAGAAATTTAAATCCATATACTTTGTAAGCCTCACACTTAGCTTTAGAAGTTAACAAGCTATAAAGATTAGTTTTGGAAGATGACAAGCTAAAGAAGGTAAGTAACGAGTGGCCGAGAGCCTTAAGGCATGAGTTATCATGCATTGAAGGTGTCCTACTCATTTGTGAAGGCTGATATGCGTTGGTGAGGGTGTGCCATGCGTTTGTGAAGGCTGCTATGCAGTGGTGAGCTGAAGTATGCGTTAGCCAATTCATTTTTAAAGGAAAAGAAAGTGAAGGTTAAGTCGGCGGCCTATTTAAGTGAGTAAACTGAGTGTTTGATCATTTTAAACACATTCAAAAGCTCAAATCAGTTGAATTTCATAGCTGAAAGACGAAGAGAGATAGAGAAGGTGTTTAGGGCAAAGTTGTAAATCGATTTCGTGGTAAAACTAAAGCTGGAACAGTGAGTCTAGCTGTTGTTGCGCAATCCAAGCGTGGTCTGGTGTTTGGAGAAAAATAAGCTGAAGAAATCGAATTTAACGCTAAAATTTTAAGGTCAGCAAGTTAACTCAATTCTTAACAACTTTTATGAAGGATGTTTGAGCTGAATTGGAAGAGAAATATGTAAACTTTTAGGTAGAAGTGACTGATACAAAATTGTTGTGCGATCTGAAGTAGTGCTAGGTAATCTTGAATATCTGACGAACCATGAGAAGTTAAGCCTCGAAAATTTAAGGTAAGCTGGAAAACATATTTCTCTACAAGTTTGTAGAGGGAAGAAGTTCTAAATTTGGCTGGAAATGCGACTTTTAACAAGTAGAAATAAGAATAAGAAGAAAAGCAGAAACTGAGATAGCGGGTATAGCTGGAACTGGGATAACGCTAGGAATTTAAGCGTGAGTAGCGAGACGAGTGTCGTTGGTAACGCTAAAGGATTTGCGTCTCACAACTCTCGCTGGGTATTGCTCTGTATTGTTACTCAGATAAGTCTCGCTGGTCTCGCTCACCATGGTATCGCTAGTGTCGTGTGCCTATAGTTTAATCTCGCTAGTAGTATCGCTAGTGGTGTGGAATCTCGCTTATTATGATTATGTTTGGAAGAAGTTGGTCTCAGTGGTGAAACATGAATAAAATACAAATATGTAAACTTAATGGTTAGTAAAAAGGAACTTTAGGAAAGTCTAACACGAAAAATGTGTTATTTCAGGCCGAGAGGAGCTAGGGAAGGTGTATAATCCACTCAAGGCCTAGGACAAGTTGTGAGTGACACTCGGTTTCTAAATGTTTAATTCAAGCATAGTTTCTTGATTGAATATATGTTTGAAACTTGATTATGTAAAACATCTCCATGTGTTTTACAAGTATGACATGTGTTATGTGTTGAAAAGTATGAGATATAAATATACTGATTGAGCTGTGAGTTCTGTGAAAGGCCTGCGTGGCTGTTAAATTAGCTAAGTATCAAATTTATAATTATGTGAGGTAAATGAAAGCATGTAAACATGTGATTAATGAAGTGATGAATGAAATGTTTCAAATGCACTATTTATGCTATGTTATAGTTTTATTTAGATGACTCTCAATGCTGAAGAACTCAGAGAAGGCATGTGGGAAAATTATGTATGAATATGACTCCCAATGCCGAAGGGCTCAGAGAATGCATTTGGGTAAAATATGTATAAAAATGACTCCCTATGCTAAAAGACTCGGAGAAGGCATATGGGTGAATTATGTATGGAAACGGCCCCAATGCTGAAGGACTAGGAGAAGACATGTGGGTGGCCGAAAATGTATTAAGGGACCAGTACTAAAGGACTCGGAGAAGGTACTTGGGCGACCCTGGATATGTGTATGTGTAGTTATGTTGATGTGTTGAGATTACTCCACACAGCTAAAGTTATTTCGACGTTGTGTCGTGTTAAGCCTCGCTCAGCCTCAACTAAGAAAAGGTTTCAGAAAAACCAGTTTATGTATGTCTTTTACTCTTAGCTAGTCACTCACTAGGCGTTTAGCTCATGTTTCTCTGTTTTCCAGGTAGCGAGCGTGTCCGGGGTGCTTAGCCTACAAAAGATACTCATCTGAGCCTGTCTTCAGAGTCTAGTAACTTGAAAAATTGTAAATATTGAACTTAAGTAAGTGTTGTACATATAGTGAGGGTTGAGAGAGTCAAGTGCAGTTGTTGTAATTATTAAACATCTGAATTAGCTTGACTATGTTAATCGTTAAACCCTGATGTTAGTTATGGTATGAATTAAGTATATAAGTTTATTAGGTGATGGTCAAGTTTAAGGTTGGCAGTGGATGCCGTAAGAGGGTCGCTGTCTGTTGTCATCACACTTTCTCCTGGGTTAGGTGGGTACCTGGGAGGGGGTGTGACATACTCTCCACTTTGATTTGATCGAAATGTTTTATTCGTCTTTCCTAACAAGTTTTCAACTTTAACCTTATACGCTTTGAACTTTTCAAGAGCTTCAGACTTGTGTTGCATTAGGTAAAGATATCCATATCTTGAATAATCATCTATGAAAGAAATGAAATATTCATACCCTCCTCTTGCCTTAACATTCATGGGACCATGAAGGTCTAAATGTACAAGTTCTAAGGATTCTTTGGCTTTATAAGATTCACATACAGGTAAAGGGTTTTCTTCTAACTCGCTTAGAAGTTCACTCTTAACCAATTTCTCAATGCTATTGAGATTTATGTGACCTAGCCTAAGATGCCAAAGATAAGCATTTTCTTTAGGAGAAAATTTTTGTCTTTTATGTTGAGTTTTTGCAGTTCTGAACAGTTTAGTATTTAGAAGCGATCTAGATGCTAACGGCCTTAACACATATAAATTACTATCTAAGTTTGCAAAACAAATAAGAACACGATCATTATAAATAAATGCTTTATTTACATTGAAATTGATGGAATAACATTGTTCTAACAAATACTGTACAAAAATCAAGTTCCTTTTTAAATTAGGTGTAAGACCCTAACTCAAAGTTCTTAAGATGGCTAGCAAGAAAAGAAGTAAGAAGAAAAAAAAATAATACTAGTTGAACGCATAATATTAGGAAAATAATGAATATTCCACTAAGAGTGAGAAGGAAGGATTGAAGGCATAGTTTGGGGATTAGTTAAAAATTTAGATGTATTTTTTAGCATAGTCGGGTTAATGCATAGATGGTAAAGCATTAAAGCGTGGTACTTTAATTTGGAAGGAATTTGATATTGAAGTTTGAAAAGTAAAACGAGAATTAGGAAAAAGAGGAAACGCATGGCTCACACTTAGTCTTGGAAATTAACAAGTTATCGGATTGGTTTTGGAAGGTGTTAAGCTAGAAAGAAAAGAGAAGCCAAAGAACCTTAGGGCGTGAACAGCATGCGTTGAAGGTTTATTATGAGTTAGTAAGGATTTTGGTGTTGATAAAGAAGTTTATGCTCAAGGACAAGGATTTAGTGTTTAAGGTATCCAAGGGTCGTTAAGGCTATGCGTTGAGGAGCTCAATCCCATGGTAAATGGAAATATAACTTTGATTTCGGGTAAACACATAGGATGTAACCAAGAGCTTAAAGGGAAGAAAGATGGACGCATGGTACGATGCGGTAAGGTTGTAATGTGCGTTTGGGACATTGACGCCTAGTAGTAAGTGGGGGAGAAACGGGTTCAAATGTATTATGGCGAAGAGTAAAGAAGTAATGAAGCTAAAACCTTAAAGGACATTCAGTGAATGCACAGGGGCAGTATGATTGAATGAATAGTTTGTATATTGGAATATGTTGGACGTATAAGATAAGCTTATAAAGGCTAGGTGGCTTCATATAAACTTGACACCTTATAAGCAGGAGGTGTTAGAAAGTATGTTAAGTATTCCATGCTAGATGACGCTTGGATAAATGCATGATTGGTTAAGCATGCAGCTCGACATGTGGCAAGCAAATGGCAAAAAGGGAGGAGAAGTAGTATGACCAGCCCTCTACTCCAAAGCTATAAATAGGACCTTGAGGGAAAAGGAGCGACTAATGATAAAGAAGTAAGAATCCTTGAGAAAAAGGAGAGGGAGAAGGCAGAAAGGAGGAATCCTTGCGTCCGTAGTAGAAGTCTGCGATCAAGAGAGAAGATATTCTTGACAACTTAGCTATATCTTGTGTTAAATAAGTTATCTTGCGTCCAAGTTGGACCTTGCGCGGTCGACGCATCCAAAAAGAGAAGTAAGGAAGAGTTAGGATGCACATCATGTTAGCTATCAACCTTGCATCCAAGGGCAGGGTTGCGACCAACCGAGCTGCTAGAGGAATATAAGACTTTGCGTTCCAGGGTTAGAACGTTGCGTCCAAGAAGCTCGGGAAAGAGGAAATAGTGGGAAAGAGGAGAAACTATCCTTGAGTGTTTGTGAGTGACATCTTCCTTTCTTTGAAAATGGTTTATTGGAAATGTTATTCTGATTTTATTATGAGCTAAGATTTTATGAAAAGTGTTTATTTGAAAAGCATGATGCTTGAATATATAGTTCACAAGGCATGTCTTATCTGTTTTCTATAAGATGTTGAAAAGCATGTTGTGAAATGTAGTTTACCGAGAAATATCTTATTTTTCATGAAAGGTTTCATATGAACTAATTATGTGAAATGTTGATTTCTAAAATGTTTTAGAGGAGGCTCAATGCTGAGGGACATGAGAAGGCATGTGAGTTTCCCCGAGACCCAGTACTGAGGGACATAGAGAAGGTACTTGGGCAGCCCGCCATATTCCTATGTGCATATAGAGATTGATATTGCTTGTGCGTCGAGTTCTGCTCCGCATCAAGCCAGGAACAATTTCGATGATGGGTATGTTCAGTTTTGCTCCACCCAACTAAGGATGTTTTCGACGTTGAGAGCGTTAAGTCTTGCTCCGGCTCAACTAAGGAAAATCTTTAAAAACAAACTGATTTCATGTATAACTACTCTAGAATGTATTTATGTGATTTGATTAAGCAGTTGAAAAGTATGATTTAATAGAAATGATGATTTGAATTAAGTATTTTGTGATATAATGATGATAACATGCCTGCTTTTTTAAATTAAAGATAGTTTCACAAAATTAGTCACTCACTAGGCGTTTAGCTCATCCTTTTATATGTTTTCCATTTTCCAGGTAGCATGACAGTTCCCGTTGCCGATCGAAGTCGAGGTTTGTCAAGAGTTAATGGTATCGTCGTCCTAGGAAGTGTGGTTAAACGGGCATAAGGGAAGTTCGAAAGTAGAAGTCGATAATAGGGTCGATGACTGCTGTCCTCACGCCTCGTCTCGGGCTACAGGAGGGTAGTTCGGGAAGGGGTGTGACATTAGGAACTACATATACATTATGTAAAGAAAGAAAAGATCTCTGGAAGAGTAATTTAACGCCTCCTGCTGCAAGCGGTGAGACGACCTACCCTGTTCCAATCTGCAATGTCATCTCGCCAGTCCCAAGCTGCTACTAGGAACCAATCCACTGAAAAGAAGAACTTACATGATTAGTGGCCCCTTAATCAATTATCCAGGAAGAATCATCATTCTCCACTAAACATGTTTTCAAAACTAGTAAATCATATTTACCTTGTTTGGCATTCTTTTTCTCTGCCAAAAATTTGGGACAGTCTAGTGCCAATCTTGATTGCAATGGAAACAATTTCTTTTTTGCATCTTTAACCTTTTGCTTGCCTTTCTGGGCCGCAAGTTGGTGAGTTTTATTACCTCCCTTGTTACCCTTCTTCTTCTTCCATTTCTTTTCGGCAGAGGAAAAAACAGACTTAGTTTTAGAGGTCAAACCTCTATTGAACTTTTTAAAGGGACTGGCAACTTTTGCCTTCCCATCTGGTCCTTTGCCTTTATGCATGGACTCATAACTCTGCAGCTCGTTAAGGAGGGTAGTAAGGGAGTAGTTCAGTTTGTTCATAACAGCATTGATCTTAAACTAAAGGAAACTCTCAGGTAGAGATTCCATGATAAAACTAACTTGCCTAGTCTCATCGATAATGGCCCCATTCATTTTAGCCACATTGAAGTGGACCATCATATTGAGAACATGTTCTCACACTGATGACCCCTCATTCATACGTGCATTATAAATGAATTTTAGAGCATCATGCTTGATCTGTGAGGATGATTGTCCAAACATCTTTTGCAATGATTCCATGATCTCACGAGCAATGACCATGGTCTCATGCTTCTTTGCCAAAACTTTAGACAAGCTAGCAAGAATATATGCTCTGGCCTTTTCTTTTGCCCTCACCCATTTCTCATATGCATCGCGAACATTTCGTGATACATTTTGAGCAGGAACTTGAGGACATTCCTCAGTGATGGCAAACTTTAGATCCTTTACAATGAGTACAGTGTTAATTGTATTTTTCCATGAAGTGTAGTTATCACCATTCATTTTATTGGCATTAAACAAAGCTATAAAAGCGCTTGACATTTTGATGATGCTGAAACATACAATTTATTTCTTATTAATAACTTGCATTACTCGTATAACCCAATCAATGTTTGGCAAAATTTTAATGTATCCAATTTTTAACATCTAATTTTGCAATGATGCTTTAGTGATTTAGGATAAAAGCCACCGAAGGGTAGTCAGTCACCCCTTCACTGAATTGAGATACTCTCAATCAATTATTACACCAGAATAACTCTTATTCCTATAATAATTAGTCACCATAATTCGGTCAAGAAATCATTAACATCTTTAACAATTTATTGTAAGTGTAACCCTTCATTTTAGATCCTAGAGTTCCACCTCAATGAGTCAACAGAAGAGAAAAACAAATTGGGGCAAAAACTAAAGCGACTTTAAACAAATTGGGGCAAAAACTAAAGCGACTCTATCCTTATCAGGAGTTTGAGATAAATTCCATGCAAATACCATCTGAAGGGAGACACAAATTGAGGAGCCACGAGGCCGAGCATGAAAATTATCTAGCGAATAAATGAAGGAAACTGTAGGATGTGTTGACACATGTCCTTCTCCCACTTACTATAAACACTCTCTCCATTCACCTTGATATTGACCTTGAAGGAATCGAATTCCGTGCGGAAGTGCGTGAACTTTTACTTTACGTTTTGAATTTACAAAAAATACAGAGAAATTTAAATATATTTTAATTAAGCATGTTTGAAGAAATTCAAGAACAAAGAAAATATCTTTGAAGACTTCTTCAATCTTTTCATATTCTTCAGTGTTTCCACGATCTCTTCAATCATAAACAAGATACCACCACCAAGATCTTTCCCGCTATTCTCTGGCAAGAAAAAGGTTTGTGGGAACCTCTTTTGGAAAATTGGGAACAGTTTTTGCAAAGAAACATTTTCTTTGTAACTTTGGAGTGTTGAGAGATTGAGAGAAATTCAATTCCATCATCCCAAAAAGACTTTTTTTTATTATTATTATTATGGAGAGAGGGGAAGTTAATTATGATTAACTTCCTTTTAACCATCTTATTAACTTTCTTTTAACTATCCTTTAACTTCCCTTAGGAGTTAAAATTTAACTAAAGTTAAATTACATCAAATTTAATTTAAACTAATTAAATAAAATATTAATTAATCTAATTAATTAATAAAAATAATAAAATATCATATATGTAAATATTACATTTGAATCATGTATTTCCCTCTCCTTTTTTTTTTTTTATTTGAAAATGTATTTCCCTCTCGTCACCTATAGTTTAAATATGAATCTTATTCATATTAATATTTGAATCTTATTTAAACATTAATACTCTCATAATATATAGTTTGATTTTGCATCTAATTCAAAAATAATTTTATATTGTAATGTATCTCTATACATTCTATTAATTGTATCATATACAATTAACATATAACTCCCTCATTATATGAATCTTATTCATATTATGTTTTAACCTATAGTTTTAAAATGAATCTCATTCATATTATTTAATATTTGAATCTTATTCAAATATATTATTCTCTCATATTATATAGTTGAATTTTGAATCTAATTCAAAATGAACTTTATAATATAATGTATCTATATATATATTTTATTAATTGTATCATATACAATTAACATATAACTCCCTCATTATATGAATCTTATTCATATTAATATTTGAATCTTATTTAAACATTAATACTCTCATAATATATAGTTTGATTTTGAATCTAATTCAAAAATAATTTTATATTGTAATGTATCTCTATACATTCTATTAATTGTATCATATAGAATTAACTTAAAACCCTTAAAATTTGAATGATTCAAATTCTTCCAAAACTAAGTATTCCTTATTTTACCCTTAGCGAGCTAGTAGGAGGAACTAATGGACCTATAGATTAGAAGCTTCAATGATATGAGATTAATTAATTAAACTCTTTAATTAATTTAATCAACATTCACTACCTGTGGGTTATTCCACTAGAAACCCACAGTTGAACTCTTCGCATTATAGACATGCTTTTGTGTCCATGGATATAACCAATCAACAGCAAGTAAACCCTTCACGAATTGCTCGTAATTATAGCTAGGTAAAATGAATTTTGCCCCTATAATTACATCTAACTCCTTAAATCCCATTGCTTCTTTAATGAATAACCTATTTATGGTCCTACCATAAACAAAACTCTCTCGGGCCAGTGATAGGGAGAGGCCTCATTGTTCAAGACCTAAAGTCAGCCCTTAAGGGAGCAATTCATCTAACTTACCCTAAAGACAGTAAGAAGTGAACTCCATCTTGTGTAGCTATGTTCCTAGCTCCTTACTTGGATAAGTCCCTTAAATGGTAGGCATATTGAGTCAGTGAATCTAGCCACTCTCACCCATATAGATCAAAAGATTGCCCTCATAGACAAGAGTTCATAACTCACTCAAGATGAAGGTCAAGTCACCTATGGTCATCCTATGAAATGTTAATCTCTTCAATCAACGGTGTTATAAAGAGAGATTAATCATTTCACGGTCTGGTCTTATACAAACTCTTTGTATAGGATACCCTCAATCACATGTCACCACATAAACGATCTGGATCAAATCGTTTGTAACATTGACAACTCTTGTAATATTTACAAAGTGGGTCGTATCTGTAGTGTCACCAGGATAAGACATCAAACCTTATTCTTATACTACATACCATATTTAGGTTATTACTTAAACATGATCCGCTTGTATGTCAACCACATATATGTTTAAGTTACATAAAATAAACTTGGATTTTTCTCAAATGGATAATTGCATATATAATATAATCAACCATTATTTCAAATTTTTTATTAACTACGAGGCTTTAGAGCATACATCTAAACAATCTCCCACTTGCACTAAAGTCAGTGAGACATAAGCCGGTCAAACATGTATTCTAGGGTATACTTTATACCCAACATGCTCTCCCACTTGCCCTAGCGCACTAGAGACATGTCTCATAGTCCTAGATAGT
Organism: Citrullus colocynthis; assembly: GCA_031780015.1. Lineage (NCBI taxonomy): Eukaryota > Viridiplantae > Streptophyta > Magnoliopsida > Cucurbitales > Cucurbitaceae > Citrullus > Citrullus colocynthis. The sequence continues at coordinate 1,023,838 of QLSR01000069.1, read as the reverse complement.
CTAGGAGATCCTCTCACACTTTAGCTTAGAGAATCTTGTTATATAATTCAAACTGTTATGTCAACAACTATCATCTGATCACCACCATGATGTTTCTCTCAATCTATTATATTATTGTGTTTACTAATATTCTCAAATTTAGTCTTTGCACCACACTATCTCATAAAGTTGATAGACTATTTCATATCTGAAACAACTTTCAAATATTGAAGGATATACTATGGTTATGCAAATTATTGCTTCATAAGCAAAAAATTGTCTTGTAGTCCAACTTACACAACTTAAGATGAAACATAGATTTGTCTAAATCTTGTATGAAACCGTGTATCCCGTAAAAGATCAAATCTTAAATTTTATACACTAATGTCTTATTATTCATAATTTTTAATTTTCAAAACTCAATGGTCATATCCATTGATTTAACTGATATAACTAACGAATAGTATATTAGATATGAATTAAGTCTCCTGTAAAAATTACATTATCTCAACACTTAGGCGTCTTAGGAAACTTTTCCTTAGACATATCAACTTCACGTTAGAATGAAACACTATCATTTTGTCTGAAGTTGTTGCATCAAACATTAAACAATAACTTTGTAAATGTAGGATGCATGAGACAAACTTAACATCAATATGTAAACATTTAATATATAAGATCATTTTCAAATCACTATTTGAAATTGGTTAAATAGTCTAACTTTCATACTAATTTTTACTTCATTCATAATGAGTAAATATCAATATAAGGCAGATAAATACACATTTTTCATTTTCTTGTTATGTACAAGAACATTGTCATTTTTCAAAGTCATGGGTTATGATACTACGAAGCTTTAGTGCATACATCCAAACAGATCTATGCAAACACCATTCAAAGGGGGACACAAATCGAGGTGCCATGTGGTCAAGCATAGATCTCACGTTGTAAACTTTTAGGGAGAAACGTGAGAAGAAAATGACATATCATATATATCTTTTTTCTCCCACTAAGTGTTTTAAACCTAGGGTTTATTACTTAGGTAAATCCGACTAATTAATTTATCTAAGTCCTTCGTTAATTTGCACAATATAACTCTTATATTGCATAGTTTAACAACTTTGATTATCATTTATTAAACACTTTAATCAAATCAAATCAATTGTTGCATGTTTATAAAATATTTGACTAATTCACCTTCCAGGTCGATTTTCAACTAGGGGTGTTCCGTTTCTGCCAGCTTAAATACTCCAACCTTAGATAAAACCTTCCTTAGACAAAGGTTCCTTATAGGCAAATATTTTATAAATTTAATCTTTTATTACATTCATTTTAATCCTAAAATAAATATAAAAGATTAACCTATTTCTAATCATATTAGATATATTAAACATAAGTCTAAGTGAACCAATTTTAAACCATTTAAAACTAATTCATAGCTTATGTTTGCATGCAACTCTTTATTATAGATTTTAATTTATTTCATTAAATATATAACCCTTATATTTTAATGAATAATTAAAACCTATGACATGCATTCTAATGACATTAGCCAAATATAACAATTATAATTTACTAAGGTATTGTCATGCTCAATGCAACTTAATTTTCATTAAACAATATAATACTTATATTAATAATGAAAATCAAGCATATTTATATTATGGTATGATGCATGGACATGCTTATTAATACATACATCTAAATAATATAACACTTACATTAAATAGAATGCATGTTCATGCTAATAATATCATACATCCAAATAGTATAACACTTATGTTAAATATGATGGATAATAATGTTTATCCTAAGGTGGGATTTTAAACTATATTACATACATTATGCAATATATCTCAAAACTAATTTAATCATACATCTCATGCAAAATTAAATTAAATAGGCAAAATAGACCAATTTGGGGCACCCATAAAATTAATTAAATCAATATAATGAAATTATATCAATTTAATTAATTAAAATAAAAAGTACATTAAAAAAACAAAAAATTGATATTACCTAGCTTGAACCCATAACCTCTAAAATTCCAAATGAACAACTAAACCATCAAAGTATTGCAACACTATTGGTGAGTATGCTATGCTCTAGCTTTTAAAGTCGAAGCAATGCAACGCTCAAGACGAGTGCCGCTATGCTTTTGCCTCTGTGCAGTAGCGTAGCACACATTGTAGCAACGTTGTGTTCTACGCTGACACATAGAAAGCTTTTTCTGCTCCATTTTTGCTCCGTTTTTTGTTTGTTTCCTCAATAACTCTTACCTTTCGAACGACACGGACTTACAAACTCGATAGCATAATTAAAATGCCCAAAACAACGAGCCCTTACACATTTTGATCTCATCAAAACATTAAATCTAAGGTGCCAAAACTGAAAACATTTATTTTGCAAACCCACATTCAAAATGCAAAAACAACACCCACCTTTTCTCCAAATTTTGTTTCCAAAATAAAATTTAAAGAACGATTTGGCTCTTATACCAATTGAAGGAATTGAATTCCCAGCGAAAACGAATGATCGCCTTGTGCCATTAAATTTGCTTTTGGAAAACAAAAATTACAAAGAAAAAATATACAGGATAAACAACTAAAGAGGAAGAAGTTTTCCTACCTTTGAAGACCATCTTCGATGTGGGAATCTTCTTCTCTAAGTCAAAAAGCTCTAAGTCAGATGCTCTAAGTCAAGTCAGATGCTAAGGTTGTCTTCATCGTCACAGAAGATGACAATCTCTTCCTTTGAAGCAAGACAATGGTCATCCTCGTGGTATGTTCGCTTTACCATGATAAGGGATGTGATGTTAACAGTTCCACAAGTTTGTACACAGGCATTGACTTGGCGGTTATGCAAGGTTCGTGGTGGAAGTTATGTTGATGGTTGAAGGACTTCCAAGTGAGCCAAGTAAGTGAAAGTTGCACCATAAATATCAACAAGGTTTATTAGCATGTGACGAGAAAAGAAAATCTTGGAAGGTGGTATTCCAAGTGGTCTACTTTTTATGGTGAAATAGGTTATAGTTCTCTGAGTTGAAAATTATGATTGTCAGTGAAGACAATGGTTGTTGGTGAAGATGTGGATTCTTCAAATATCTTACTAAGGTGAAATTTCTTGGATTTTTGGCAAAATATTATAAGTGCAGTTGTCTCACATAAAAAGATTTAGGAAAATTATGAGCTTTTTCCTACATTGAAAAGGTTAAAAAGAGTCATGGACTTGTCCTACATTGAAAAGGTTTGGGAAAGTCATGAGCTCTAGGCACTATAAAAGGAAGCTTATGTCTCTGTTTTCAATCATCCCAGTTAGAACCACTTTAAGCTTAGTGTGTTAACTCTAATTAAATTCCTTTTATATACTCTAGTTTGATATTAGGAAAAAGGTGTGAGTAGTCAAAAGCTTGTTGGGTTTTATATCCTAATAACTCGTGGTTTGTAAACTTTGAACATATTCTCAATAAAGTTGTTATTAAGGTTTATTCAATAAAGATGTTATTGAATATGTGAATTGCATTTATTAAATCCAATAAACTAAGAACCCCTAGCTATAGTTTGAATATTTAGACTTGTGGATCAAGTTTAGGTAATAACCAAAACAATTTATAGTATAGGGATAAGGTTGGGTACCTTATCCTGGAGACACTATGGATGTGGCCCACTTTGTATTTGATACAAACAATATGGTCCTATATTGTTCATGTAGAGACGTGAAAGTGGGGACATCACATACAATGAGTTTGAATAAGACCAGACTATGAAATAATCACTTTTACTTTATAACGCCGTTTACTGTTAAAATTGATTGTTTCAATATGAGACCTAAGTAACTCGATCTTAATCTTGAGTTAACTATGAACTCTTGTTTATTTGGATATATCCTTTAATCTACATGGGTGAGAGTGGCCTGAGTTCACCAACTTAATAAGCCTAACATTTTTAGGATAAGACCAGGTAGATAGCTGGGGACATAGTCTTGCAAGATGGAATTCACTCATACCTAATTTAAGGTTAGTAGAGAAGTTGTTCCCTTAAGTGCTGACTCTGAGTCTTGAATAAGGGGTCCCATCCTCTCATTGGCCCAAGAGGGACTTGGTTTGATGGTTGGACCACAAATCAATTGTTCATTATAGGATCAATGAGACTTAAGGAACGAGATGTAATTACAGAGATAAAATGGTAATTTTGACACAACTGTAATTACGAACAACTTGTGAAGGATCAATTACTAATCATGGTTATATCAAGTGGTCAGAAATATATCTATAGTGAGGTGAGTTCAACTACTCGGCTATAGTGGAGTGTCTCGGTAGTTAACGAATGTTAATTAACTAGGTTAAAGAATTTAGCCAGTTGATTTTGGATCGTTGGAGCTCATGATTTGTAGGTCCACTAGGTCCTGATTGTTAGCCCATGGACTAAATCTTAGAACAGTGTGTTGAAATAATTTGAAAGTGTTCAGATTCGTTTAAGGAGTAAGATTTATGGTTTGTTCGTTTTAGTTATGAATTAAACGAAAATGGAGAGTTGAAAATATTTAAATGTGATTTAAATATTAATGGATAAAGAGAGATTCATATAATTGGAAATTGTCGGGATAAGTGGAAAAATGATTGATTTAATATAATTAATTTTAAAGAAAATTGAAAATTCATTTTTGAATTTGAGAAATTCAAATTTTTATTTTTCTGTTGGTTTTTTCCACTTTTGCATGGAAGTAGTCTTCTTCATGCTATCTTCACCTCCATTAAACACACCCTAATCCAACTTGGTTAATCACAAAATCGGTGTCAATCTTTTATCAAATATGATTTGCATGAGTTTTTCTTTATATAGAAGAAAGGAAGATTGAAAATGGGCTGAAGCTTGGATAGAATTTGCTGAAATTCTCTCAAAACCCCAAACTCCCCCAAACTCTCTTTTCTCTCAAATTTACTTCAAATTCATCACAATTTGGATCCCATAAGCCAATCTAAGTCCCGAGTATAGTGGGAAAGACTATTGTGGTGGTCCAAGAAGTGTTCGTGATCAAAATCTTGGAGGAATTTAATTCAATTTTGAGTTACAACAAGTAACAAAACCTCTATTTTTGGGTTTCGAAAACAAACATGTTTAATCCTTAAAATTGATGTAGTTAGAGTGCTTTAGATCCTAATTGCTTCCACATTTATGATCCTAACTTCTTCAATTAGTATCAGAGTAGGATTATAGCACTCAATTTGCATTAATTTGAGCTTAGTGGGTTCATGAGATGAATATTGTGGTTGTTAAAGTTGGAAAATTTCTGGTTGTGGCATCTAATTCAGTTTTTTTTTTTTTAATTATTGTAATTGGTCGCTTGTTCTGGGATTTAATGCGTGAAAAAGGGTTTGTAAATTTGTTAGAGTCATTAGAATTGAATTTAGGCTGTAATTTGAAGAAATCAGAGAAATGTTCAACTAGATCGAGCAGCAAGGAGAAGCCACTGCCACAGAGCGTTGCGACGCTCCTTCAACAATGTCATGACATTGTTCATCTTTTTACAGAAACAAGCACACAGATGAAGAAGCGGTTTAGTTGGACTAGTGACGATCGGATCGATGGTTTTATGTCCGGCTCACTTGTTTTCCAGCCGGTTCAGCCCTTATCTCACCTTAGAAGGTCTGGTTTGGACGGTTTTTAACATGGTTTGGGTCGGTTCAAGTTATTTTTCCAATTATTATTGTATTAATTTAGCCGTTTTAAGCCATTAGATTCTAAAATTGGTTCACTTTAGTGTGTTTAATTAATTATGCATTTAGAATGTATGTTTTAATTAAATTAAATTTATTTGTGCATAAAGTATGTCATATAGATTTAAAATCCCACCATAGGATTAACATGTTTCATGCATCCAAGTATGTTATAAAGTGTTATAATATATAGTATGTATGTTAATAGTTTTCATAAAATTGACATAATTTGTTATATTATTTTATGATTTGTATGTTATAGATTATTATTCTTTTATAAAAAGCTGCGAAAAGAAATTAGACATTTAAAATCTATAACAAAGATAAAATGCATGCTCACTTAGGGTTAACAAAACCTAAAGTAGGTAGTTAACTTATAAAACAAAGGTTACAAAAATTCACCCGACAAGATCCTATGTAAGGTTGAGGGTATTTAAGTTGATAGTTTACGGAACACTTGCTACCTGGGGATCAAACTAGTTCTTGAATTTATGTCAACCTAGTTTTATGTGCTTGCATTTGTGATGAACAAGGGTTTTATCACTTAGATATCATAGGTTAAATCCAGTACAAGAGTTATACTTGGACAAAAACTTAGGTGAAGGTTATATTTAATTAGCCAAGATATAACTAAGTAAAGATACCCATACCAATTAGAACACTTCAGTGGAAGAGTTATATATATGATATATTAGCTCTCACGTCCCTAAGAGTACACACCATGAGATTCATGCTCGGCTTTGAGTCGCCTTGGGCGCAACCTCCATTCGAAAAGTGTTTGCATGAGTCAATAACAAGGCGGATAGGCGAAGTAGTTCATATTAAATGGGTGAAAGGAGTGTGTCAACACATCCTACGATCTCTTCCATTAGGTTGCATTGTGAGATTCCCATGATGCACCTGCTAGTTTTTTCCTACCACAACAAAACCATTCAAAGGGTTGTATCATGGGATTCGGAACATCGCAAACTTCATAAATGGATAGGGTTTCTTAGATCTGTTTTCAGCATTATCTTTCCTTGGAAAGTTTGTTGATTCCAATCTCTGAATTCTGAAAATGGAGGGTCATACTTACAAAATTTTACTAAATGTTAGTAAGGATTTTGATCACATGAATGATAATTAAATACTATAGGAATAAGAGTTTTTCTGGTATTAGTATTTGATTAAGAATGTCTTGATTTAGTGAAGGAGTAATTGATTGCCTCTCGATAGCAATTATTCTAAATCACTGAAGTATCATTGCAAGAAAATAATAAATATGGGTACATTGTTACTTGCTAAATCTGATTGGATTATATAGAATTAATTAGGAATTCACTGAAGAAAATTTTATTTTTTTTCCAGCAATTGCTAGTTCATTTGTACAACTACTCGCTTCTAAAAAAAACTTAATGGAGATAACTACGGTACATGGAAATCAAATCTAAACACAATGCTCATGATGGATAATCTAAGTTTCGTTTGAATGGAGGAATGACCTTCAATCCTGGTTCAACAGCAAGCCAAAATGTTTGGGATGCATATGATAGATGGATTAGGACTAATGATAAAGCCCAAGTCTACATCTTAGCAAGCATATCAAATGTATTGTCTAAGAAGCATGAGAACATGGTGGCTGCTAAGAAAATCATGGACTCACTGCGGGCGATGTTTGGACAACCGTCCTCATCGGTCAAGCATGATGCTATCAAGGAACCTCTGTTAGAGAACATGTCCTGGATATTATAATCCACTACAACATTGCAGAAGTAAATAAGGTTGTCATAGACTAGAAGAGTCAAGTTAGTTTTATTCTAGAATCTGTTCCAAATAGTTTTCTACCATTCTGCACTAATGCGATAATGAATAAAATTGAATACAATCCAATTTCTCTCTTCAACGAGTTCCAGACATTTCAGTCCATGATGAAGTCAAAAGGATGTGAAGAGGAAGTAATGTTATTTCTAAAAAGTTTCAAAGATCATTCTTAGGAACTAGGTCGGGACCTTCTTCCTCAAAGAAGAGTATGAATAAGAAAGAAAAAGGGAAAGCTCTTGAAAATCTCAAAGGCAAAAAAAAGTTTGCAGATAAGGAAAATGTTTCCACTCAACGAGGATGGGCACTGGAAAAGAAACTGCCTAAAATATCTTGCTAGGAAAAAAACTAAGAAAGAAAACCAAGGTAAATATGATTTACTAGTTGTTGAAACATGTTTAATGGAGAATCATAACTCCACCTGGATATTAGATTTGGAAGCCACTAATCATGTTTGTTCTTGTTTTCAGGAAACTAGTTTATGGAGACAACTTCAAGAAGGCAACATAACTCTCAAGGTTGGATTAGGGGGGATTATTTCAGCCAAAGCAGTGGGAGATATGAACTTGCTTTTTGGAGATAGATACATTTTATTAGAAAATGTACTTTATGTTCCTAGTATCAGTAGGAATTTAAGATTTATCTCTTGTTTGTTAGAACATTTGTATAAAGTATCTTTGGATGTAAATGAAGCATTTATTAGCAAAAGAGGTATTCATATTTGTTCTACAAATTCAAAAAACAACTTATATAAGTTAAAACTAACCAAAGCAAAAGCTAGTTTAAATACTAAGATGTTTAAAACAGTTGAAACGCAAAATAAGAGGCAAAAAATTTCTCTTAATCCCTATCATTGGCATTTAAGACTTAGCTACATTAATCTCAATAAGATTGGGAGGTTGGTAAAAAGTGGACTCCTAAATCAGTTAGAAAACAACTCTTTACCTCCATGTGAGCCTTGTCTTGAGGGTAAAATGACCAAAAAATCTTTTACTGAAAAAGGTCTTAGAGCCAAAGAACCCTTAGAACTTGTGCATTCAAACCTCTATGGTCATATGAATGTCAAAGCACGAGGAGAGTATGAATATTTCATTAGTTTCATTGATGATTATTCTAGGTATGCATCATAAGTCTGAAGCTCTTGAAAAGTTCAAAGAGTATAAGGCTGAGGTTGAGAACCCATTAGGTAAAACTATTAAAACACTTCGATCGAATCGAGGTGGAGAGTATATAAACTTGCGATTTCAGGACTATATGATAGAACATGGAATTCAGTCTCAACTTTCTGCGCTTGGTACACCTCAGCAGAATTGTGTATCAAAAAGGAGAAATAGAACATGGTTTGTTCAATGATGAGCTATGCTCAATTGCCTAATTCGTTTTGGGGATATGCAGTGAAGACTACTATATAAATTTTGAACATGGTTCCTTGTAAAAGTGTTTCAGAAATACCATATCAATTATAGAGAGAGTGCAAGATCCGAAGAAGTTAGAATGTCGTTCAAAATTATGCCTATTTGTCAGATATCCCAAATAAATGAAAGGTGTTTTATTTTATGATCCTCAAGAAAACAGAGTGCTTGTATCGACAAATGTTGCGTTCTTAGAGGAAGACCACATAAGAGATCATCAACCTCACAGTAAACTAGTATTAAGTCAAACTTCCAAAGAAACTACAGATAAGTCAACAAGAGTTGTTGATCAGGTTGGTCTTTTCACAAGAGTTGTTGATAGAACACATCTTTCTCAAGAGTTGAGAGTGCCTCGATGTAGTGGGAGGATTATTCATGAGCCACTCAAGAATTTATACCTGATGATGGCATAAAGGATTCATTAACCTATAAATAGACAAGGAATGATGTAGATCGAGACCAGTAGATCAAAGCCATGGACCTCGAAATGGAGTCTATGTACTTCAATTCACTATGAGATCTTGTAGAGCAACTAAATGGGGTAAAATCTATAGGTTGTAAATGAATCTACAAAAGAAAACGAGACCAAGTTTAAGGCTCAAATAGTGGCAAAGGGTTTTACCTAGAGAGAGGAGTGGACTATGAAGAAACCTTCTCCACTGTTGCCATGTCAAAATTGAATAGAATACTATTGTCCATTGCCACATTTTATGATTATGAAATTTGGCAAATGAATGTCAAGACAGATTTTCTATATGGCTATCTTGAAGACAATATTTATATGGCTCAACTAGTGGGGTTCATTGAAATTGGTCAAAAGCAAAAAGTTTGCAAGCTTAAACGATCCATTTATGTGTTAAAACAAGAATCTCGGTCCTCGAATATAAGGTTTGGTACTAGGATCAAATCTTATGGCTTAGAACAAAATATTGACGAACCTTGTGTCTACAAGAAAATTATCAACACAATTGTAACCTTTCTAGTATTGTATGTTGATGATATCCTTCTTATTAGGAATGAGGTAGGATTCCTGACTAACGTTAAACAATGGCTAACAACTCAATTCCAAATGAAAGATTTGGGAGAGGCTTAGTATATTCTTGGAATCCAAATAGTTTGAAATCGCAAGAACGAAACATTAGCTATGTCTCAGGCATCATATATTGACAAAATGTTGTCTAGATATAAGATGCAGAATTCCAAGAGAGATCTATTACCATTCAGGCAAGGAATTCATTTGTCAAAGGAACAGTGTTCTAAGACACCTCAAGAAGTTGAGGATATGAGACATATTCCCTACGCATCAGCAGTCGGAAGTCTTATGTATGCCATGTTGTGTACATGACCTGACATATGCTACGCAGTAGGAATAGTCAGCAAGTATCAATCCAATCTAGAATGTGATCATTGGACTGCGGTTAAAAATATTCTCAAGTATCTAAGAAGAATGAGGGACTATATGCTCGTGTATGGCGCTAAGAATCTGATCATTACAAGATACACTGACTCTAATTTTCAGACGGACATAGATTCAAGAAAATCTACATCGAGATCAATGTTCACTTTAAATGGAGGAGCAATAGTTTGGAGGAGTATCAAACAAAACTGTATAGCTAACTCCATAATGGAAGCCAAGTACGTAGTTGCATGTGAAGCAGCGAAGGAAGCAGTATGGCTTAAAAAGTTCTTAGCAGATTTGGAAGTTGTTCCAAATATGCATCTGCATATCACTCTCTATTGTGATAACAGTACAGTTGCAAATTCCAAAGAACCGAGAAGCCATAAGCGCGACAAACACATTGAACGCAAATATCATCTCATTAGGGAGATTATGCAAATAGATGACATAATCATCAAGCAGATTGTGTTAAAGCACAACATTGTTGATCTGCTTACAAAGGCCTTTACAGCTAAAGTGTTTAAGGTCACCTAGTGAGGCTTGGACTTCGAGTTGTGTAAACTAGGACAAGTAGGAGAAAGCCATGGGTATGTAATGTCTCACCCCCTCCAAGTTACCCTCTTAACCTAGAAAGGATACGAGGACAGCAGACATTGATCCTTTTACGACATCTACTGTCAACCTGTACATCTCTTAAACTCATAAATTCAAGACTTGATAAACAGTCTATAATCCACATACACTAACATGAACTTCTGTTTATTTGAGATTATCTTTTAATTTGCATGAGTGAGAGTGGCTTGAGTTCACCAACTCAATAAGCCTATCATTTTAGGGATAAGACCAGGTAGATAGCTAGAGACATAGTCTTGCGAGATGGAATTTACTCCTACCTAATCTAGGTTAGTAGAGAAATTGTTCCCTTAAATGCTGATTTTAGGTCTTAAACAAGAGGCTGAAGGAATCTAATTTCCAGCAGAACCGAATGATCACCTTCTATCATTAAATTTGTTTTGAGAAAAACAAAATAAAGAGAACTAAATGACAGGATAAACAACAAACAATTACATGCTTTTGAGAAGGGTTAAGAGGAAGAAGATTTCGAACCTTTTGAAGATCGTTTTCGATGTAGGTATCTCATATTTAATTTGAATCATATTCAAATAACATTCTCTCACATAACCTATAGTTTTAATATGAATCTCATTCTTATTAATTTTAACCTATAGTTTTTATGCATATAATTAATGATTAAATCTCATTCAAATATTTATCTATCTTATAACATAAAGTATAAATTTTGAATCCCATTCAAAATAAACTTTATATTATAATGTATTTATGTACAATATACTTATTGTATCACATACAATTAATTTCCTTATTAATTTGAACGTTTCAAATTAAACCAAAATATTTGATTCTTATACTAATTCTTTATGAGCTAGCAAGGGGATTTCATGAACCTATAGTTAGAAATTTCAATGATAAGAGATTAATCAATTAAACTCTTTAATTAAATTAATCAATCATCATTAACTGTAGGTCACTCCACTAAAGACTTATAGTTGCACTCTTAGCACTATAGATATATTTTTGTGTCCACGAAATTCACTAATCAACAATCAGTCAACCCTTCACACATTACTCATAACTACAACTAGGTCAAATTGCCATTTTACCCCTCTAGTTATATCTAACTCCTTAAGTACCATTGATTCCTCTAATGAACAAACTATTTATAGTCCAACTATAAACTAACCCCTATCGGGCCAGTGCGAGAGTGAGGTCTCATTGTTCAAGACTCGGAATCAGTTTGTAAGGGAGTAATTTATCTACTTACCCTAAACACAGGAAGGAGTAAATTCCATCTTGTGAAGATAAGTTCCTAGATCCCTACTCAGATAAATCCCCAAAATGGTAGACTTATTGAGTCGACGATTTGTCTACTCTCACCAATACAGATCAAAGGATTACCCTCATGGACATGAATTCATAACTCACTCGGGATACATAACTCTTATATTTTAATGAAAAATTAAAACCTATGACATGCATTCTAATGAAATTAGCCAAATGTAACAATTTATTTTACTAAGGTAATGTCATGCTCAATGCAAATTCGTTTTCATTAAACAATATAACATTTATATTAATAATGAAAATCAAGCATATTATATCATACAATATAACATTTATATTATGGTATGATGCATTGACATGCTTATTAATACATACAACTATATAATATAACACTTATAGTAAATATGATGCATGATAATGTTTATCGTAAGATGAGATTTTAAACTATATGACATACATTATGCAATATATCTCAAAATTAATTTAATCATACATCTCATGCAAAAATTAAATTAAATAGCAAAAATAGATCAATTTTGGGCACCCCTAAAATTAATTAAACAATGATGGCCAAAAGCATCCACTTTATAATACTTTTACAGTTGTTTTGGTGCTTGCGAAATATCCATCGTAAAGAGCGTTGTGACAAGCTTTAAAAGTTTTCAGAATTTCTTCCTCTACAATCCATTGCCTCCAAATATGGGTCATCCTAAAAATGATACTTGAGATCGTGGAAAAAATTCTTAAGCTTATGGTTGGTTGTTTCTTGTGGAACAACTCTTGCCGCTAGATAGTTTGCAAAATCTACATACCATGGCATACTGTCAATACCTAGTAGTTATTCATCAATAAAGGCAACTTTGGCTTTATCTGACTCCTCCAATTTTCTTTTCAATCTTAACAAGTGATCGACAATTTGATTTTTCATTCCTTTTCTATCCACAATTTCCAAATCGAACTCTTGTAAAAGAAGAATCCATCTGATTAGTCTTGGTTTAGCATCTTTTGTTGTGAGTAAATACTTTAGTGCGGAATGATCAGCATGAATAATGACTCTGGATCCCAATAGTTAGGACCTAAATTTCTCGAAATTGAACACTACTGCAAGTAGCTCCTTTTCTGTAGTTCTATAATTCTCGTGTGCTTCATGCATTGTATTACTTGCATATTATATAGGATGGATTATCTTGCCTTTCTTTTATGCCAGTATTGCACCTATTGCGAAGTCAATAGCATCACACATCAATTTGAATGGTAATGACCAATCTGGCTTAGCCATAATGGGCGTAGTCGTTAATGCTTCCTTTAGTTGTCTCAAATTCTTCATAACAGTCTTGATAAAAAAAAAAAAAAAATAAATAAATATTCTGTCAGCTTCAAGGATCTTGCATAAGGGCTTTGAAATATGCGAGAAGTTCTTGATACATCTTCTATAAAAACCTAGATGGCCTATAAAATTCTCACATCATTTATGGAAGTGGGCGCATGGAGCTTTGAAATAAGCTTAACCTTTGCTTTATTTACTTCCAATCCTCGCTTGAAAATCTTATGCCCCAGTACAATACCTTTTGTCACCATAAAGTGACATTTCTCCCAATTAAGTACCAGACTCGTTTCTTCACATCGCTCCAATACCTACTCCAAATTTCCTAGGCTGGCTTGAAATGTTTCTTCATGCACTGAGAAGTCCTCCATGAAGACTTCTATAGTTCGTTCAAGATCCGATAATATAGCCATCATACATTTTTGAAAGGTGGTTGAAAAGTGCTTGAAAAGTGCTTTTTATTCTCTTAAATTAAGGGGGTTTATATTAGATTTCACTTGTTTATTAGTGGTTTTAAGGTCATTACAAAGAAACTAGAATAGAAAGCCAAAAGAACTATACAGAGCCATAATCAAGTAAAAAGAGAAGAAAATCACCAAATTGCCAATAACAGGGCAGCGCCACAGCACTTTTCCAGAGAGCATCACCCAACCTCAGTGCAGCAGCACCGACGCGGCATTGCGAAACGACGCCGAGGGTAGGCTTTTATGACACACAGGGAGACACACCATCCTACAGTGCGGTGACGCCACCTTTTGATGTCGGACAATACAGCGGCGCCATTGACTAGCGTCGCAGCGCCATCTTTCCTTATTTGAAAAATCTACATTTTTGGAAAAAATTTAGGGCGGCCAACACTATAAATTGAAAGGTTTTCAGCAGCCCTAAACACACCAAGAGACATAAGAAGAACAGAATTCATAGAAAATACATCAGAGAGTCTCAAAGAGTGAGTTAGCTGCAATGAAGAGAGAAAAGAGTTTGAGAGAGAGTCGTGGTGTCGTTCGAGTTTCCGACGTGAAAACTGAAGACATCTTGGCGGCTCCTCCAGAATCAAGAGCTTCTTTTCAGAAGAGTTTCCATTTCTTTACACTCTTTTTTTGCTCGTGTTGTTTGTGAACATGTTGCTTAAAGGCATGAGTGGCTAAACTCTTTAGTTTTATGGTATTGATGAATTGTTTATGAAGTTATGTTGATATTGTAGACTATTCATCGTTTTGTTGTAATGAGTATGTTTTTCATTGTTATTGTGCTTAAATTCTTGTTGAATGGCCATGATTAAATGTTAGGTTAGATGTATGGTTGAGATAATTGTATGTCTAACTAGATCTATAACAATGAATTATTGTTAATCTAGCATGAAAATAGTTTGGTTAACAATAAAAGTTGCTAAAGACTACTCTTAATGCCATGTAATTTGTATTGGTTTCAAAAAATTGGTAATCAATTAAGTTGCATGAGAAAATGTTGTTTTTGAGAGAAAATAACTTGGATTTATGTTTCTAGACTTAAGCATATGAATTGCAATAATATCCATGAGCCGTAGAATATTGCATAATGAAGTAAACAACGATTCATTACCCTAGAACTCTTTTTGACTCTTGTGTTTCTTATTTACTTGCTTTCTTTTTTAAGTCTTTCTTTAAATCACAACTTAAGATCGAATCCTCAAATAAAATTCATTCAATTCTAGAATAGCTAAGTAACTTAAACCTTCACAATTGGATCCTCAATGGAATGATATTCAGACTTAACAGTCTTATATTATAACTTGACCCGTACACTTGCGGTAACACGAAAAGTGCAGATCAAGTTTCTGGCTCTATTGCCAGGGATGCAAAGAACGGTTTTTGTTGTTTAATATTCATTAGAATTGATAGATCTTAATTTGAGGTGTATAATATTTGGTTGATAATTTTGTCGGTTTATGCCTCGTGATAATATTAACATTCTCCCTCTTGATCTAGAGATTAAAAGAACGTATAAAAGAAATCTAAGGGCTCTACACAATCAAACGGAGGAGATGGTGGAGGAGATACCAAAAGCAATTCGAGACTACTTTCAAACAACATTACCGGCAAATCAACCCAACATAATGAATGTGTCCATCAATGTCAACAACTTTGAGTTGAAACCGAGGTTGATTTAAATGGCTAGAAAGCTAGCATTTAGAGGAAGAACCAACGAAGATTCTCACAAGCACTTATAGTCTTTTCTAGAGATATATGGAACGGTAAAGATGAATAGTGTTTCTAACAATGCTATCAAACTGAGACTTTTTCTCTTCTCTTTATAGGACCGAGCAAAGGATTGGTCGGAAACCATACCTCCGGATAGTATTACTACATGGAAGATTTTAGCTCAAGTTTTCTTGAACAAATATTTTCTACCAACTAAATCTCAAAGGCTAAGAACAGAGATAGGAGCATTCCACGAACTTGAGGATGAACAACTATATGAGGCTTGAAAGGTATAAAGATCTCTTGAGAAGGTGCCCTCAACATGGTGCCCTCAATGGAGTGTCAAGTTCAACCAAATCCATCCTAGATGGCACGCCGGAGGGTCACTTTTCTCCAAGAATGCTCAAGAGGCCTATACCATACTAGAAGACTTGGCCACTACATCTTATAATTGGCCATGTGGGTCTTCTCCGATCATCCCAAAAGCCATCGGACGGTATGAGGTAGATAAGGTAAGCTCTCTAAAAACTCAATTAGCTTCTCTCACTAATGCTTTATCTAAATTGTCTCCATTGCAGCCATGGCAAATCAACAAGAGCCAAGTGAGTTAGAGGTAGCCAATTATGTGGATAGAGGATAATACCGAGGTCAACAACAACTCCCAACCCACTATCATCCCAACTTGAGGAATCATGAGAATTTCTCATATGCCAACAACAAAAATGTGTTGCAAGCACCTCAAGGATTCAATGGAGCGGGGAATGCAAAGACATCATCATTAAAGGACATAATGCTTGACTTTGTCAAAGAGTCAAGATCGAGGATGGCCACATTGGAAAATTCGGTCCAAGCTATTGCAAGCACCATTCAAAGCTAAGGTAAGACAATTCAAAACTTGGAGGTTCAACTTAGTCAAATGGCCAATCTCTCCACACAATGCAAAAAGGTAAATTTCCAAGTTGTCTAGAGAAGAACCCCAAGGAGAAATGCAATGCCATAACCCTAAGGAGTGACAATGAGTTGAAGAAGCACATCATGATAGATGATGATGAGCTTCCACAAGAAGAGGATGAAGCCATCATAGAGAACGCTCCAATAAAAAAAGAGACTGTACCTAAGGAAAAGGAGAAATCACGGACCAACAAAGGGAGTACTTCTAACTCTACTCCTTTTATCCCTAACACTTTACCTTTTCCTCATAGATTTCAAAAGAAAAAGATTGATGCTCAATTTTCTAAATTCTTAGACATATTCAAAAAGTTGGAAATTAATCTTCCTTTTGCAGAGGCATTAGAACAAAGGCCTAAGTATGCCAAGTTCATGAAGGAGGTGTTGTCTAAAAAGAAGAGGTATGGAGATTACGAAACGGTTGCACTAACCGAAGAATGTAGCGCGGCACTACAAAGAAAATTGCTTCCAAAATTGAAAGATCTAGGGAGTTTCTCTATCCCTTATCATTTAGGCAATAATTCAGTTACTAAAGCACTTTGTGATCTAGGAACTTTCATTAACTTAATGCTTTTATCCATGTTTAGGAAGCTTAATGGTAGAAAGGTGCAACCAACTACCATATCCTTGCTTTTGGCAGATCGATTATTTGTTCGTCCCTATGACATTGTGGAGGACGTATTGGTCAAGGTGGGCAAGTTTATCTTCCCAGCAGATTTTGTGATACTAGACATGGAGAAAGATGTCGCAGTCTCCATAATTCTTGGGAGACCTTTCTTGGCCACCGAAAGGGCCCTCATCGATGTGCAAGATGGAAAGCTCACATTCCGCCTAACGATGAGGAGGTAACATTCGACATTTATAAAGCCCTTAATCATCCGGATGTTAAAAGGTATGAGCATCATGAGCCAAGCACAAAGGTAACATCGCCCCCCTCTTCTAATAAAAACTCTATGCATGATGATTCTTCTTTGAGTAGTAAGACTAATGGCATGCTTGATGTTAAATTAGAAAATCCTATGAAGCATGTTTCTAGTTGTGATAATGCTCCTAGTTCTTCTTGCATGTCTCCAAAACCTAAAATGAATTATGAACAAATCATGGAGAAGCATGTTAAAAATGAAATGGTGAGTCCGGTAAAATCTCATAATGATGACTCCTTAATGCTACTTGATTACATTAGAAAAGATGATGTCCAGCTTGACAATGAATTGTTGACCAACCCACTAAATGTTAATGAATATATTTGTGAGTGTCAATGTGGGGCAAAAACTAAAAGTTTTAGGTGATCCAAAGCATGGGATGAAGAAATCACCTTGGGATTTGCCGTGAACTGTGAGCCCCGTCTAGTTAGAAGACGTTAAACCATGCGCTTGTTGGGAGGCAACCCAATTTTATTACTTTCTTTATTTTTTCTTTTTATTTTATTTTCAATAATCTTAGAGTCACTTATATGCTTTAATAATTTTCAAGATCTTGGTTAATCACAAAAAGTACTCCTTGCACCAAGCCTATTTGGTGGCTTCCCGCTTGCTCCCAAGCTTGTTCTTTCTTATGCATTGGGGATAATGCATGATCCTAAGTTTGGGGTAGGAGGTGTCACTCATACTTGTGTGTTTTCTTATCCAGCTATGCATGTTTGTAAGGTTTTAATGATCATATGCATGTTAATGAATTTTTGAAAAAAATTTAAAAATTTTGGAACTTTCAAAGTTAAGGGAATGTTTGTTTTTATGGTTATGTGCTTTGATATTGATTGCCTATGATGAGATTCAAATTTGCATGATAGACGACTTATTATGGAAATAGGATAGTATTATCTTGAGTTAAATTCATTTAAGTCTCTCTTAAAATCTCTCATATTCTTGAGCACGTAGCAACTTTAATTTAGAATTTTTAACTAAAAAAGGATTAAGTTAGGTGTATTTGGTTGTCACTCCGAAAGGCCCCACCGGTTAGAGAGTAGAAATGCATGATAGTTTGTAATCTTAGACTAAGGAAAAAGAAAATAGTATACATGCCTTTGAAAAAAAAAAAAAAAGAACTGCATAAAAATATGAGCTTTAAATGTCTATCCTTTTAAATGTTAAACTTGTAATGAGAATGCATGGATGGGGGTAAAAAGAGCTTGTTGTGATCAATAAGGACGCCTGAGAATTAACTAGGTACAAGTCCCTACAGTGAATGTGTGAAAGCTAGCGTCCGCAGGTAAAAGAATGCAAGTTTAGGGCCCATGAAAAATATGATTGAATGGCACCTTAGTGGACATATTACTCACTTGAAATGTGTGGATGCTTGAAGATTGGTGCATGAGCTAGAGTAAGGGGAAAACTAAGGAAGCTCTCTTAAGTCCCAATTTGAGTTTTAGCATTTTAAATTGAATGAGACTTGCACACACACACATGGGAAATAGCAAGATTTGGCCTTGAATGAGTATACCAATATAAATATGCTAGCATGTTTCTACTTAAGTTGTTAAATGCTGTTCTCTGAGACATGAGTCGATTGCACACTTCTTCATCTAAACTCCCTTTATTTGATTTTATTCTTTGCTTGAAACTAGCAAATCTCTAAGTTTAGGGTGGTGAAAAGCGCTTGAAAAGTGCTTTCTATTTTCTCAAATTACAGGAGTTTATATTAGATTTCACGAGTTTGCTAGTGGTTTTCAAGTCGAAATAAAGAAAACTAGAATTGAATGCCAAAAGATCAAAATCGAGCCAAAATCCAGCGAAAAAGAGAACAAAAGTACAAAACTGCCAAAAACAAGGCAGTGTCGCGACGCTTTTTCTTGAGAGCAGCCTTCGACTTCAGTGCAGCAGCTTTGACGCGGCGCTGCGGCACGGCACCGAGGGTAGGAAATTATAATGCACAACGCCACGATGCCATTTAGCAGCGCGACGGCGCCATCCTTTGATGACGATCAGCACAACAGCGCTATTCTACGACGCCATGGTGCCTTCCATATTTGAAATATCTACATTTTTTAAAGAATTTTGGGTGGCCAACTCTATAAATTGGAGGGTCTCCAACAGCCCTAAACATCAAGAAATCTGAGAGAAACACACCAAAAAAGTCTCAAAGAGTGAGTTGGCTGTAAGGAAAAGAGAAGAGTTCGAGAGAGAGAGTTTGGTATCATTCGAGTTCCTGACGTGAAGACTAAAGGACATCTTGGCGGTTCCTCCTCAATCAAGGGCTTCTTCCTAGTAGAGTTTTCCTTTATTTATACTCTTGTTATGCTTAATTTGTTTGTAAACATGTTGCTTAAAGCTTTGAGTGGTTAAACTCTTTAGTTTTAGGGTATTGATGAATTGTTTATGAAGTTATGTTGATATTGTAGACTATTCATGGATTTGTTGTAATGAGTATGCTTTTCATTATTATTGTGCTTAATTCTTGTTGATTGGCCATCCTTGAATGTTAGGTTAGATGTATGGTTGAGAGATTGTACGTCTAACTAGATCTATGACAATGAATTGTTGTTAATCTATCATGAAAATAGTTAGGTTAGCAATAAAGTTGCTAAAGACTACTCTTAATGCCATGTAATTTGTATTGGTTTCAAGAAATTAGTAATCAATTGAGTTGCATGAGAAAAGGTTATTTTTTAGAGAAAATAACTTGGATTTATGTTTTCAGACTTAAGCATATGAATTGCAATAACATCCATGAACCCTAGAATATTGCATGATGAAGTAAACAACGATTCATTAACCTAGAACTCTCTTTGACTCTTGTGTTTCTTATTTACTTGCTTTCTTTTTAAGTCTTTCTTTAAGTCACAACTCAAGATCGAATCCTCAAATAAAATTGATTCAATTCTAGAATAGCTAAGTAACTTAAACCTTCACAATTGGATCCTCAGTGGAACGATAATCAAACTTAATCATCTTATATTATAATCTGACCCGTACACTTGCGGTTAACACGTAAAGTGCGCATCAAGAATGTTGATCAGGGATTTATCGGTGATGAAGCACCGTTGGTTGGCACTAATTCTGCACAGCTGGGAATGGCTTTTATTGTGATGCCCATCCTTGTGACTAACCAGTTATTTGGTAAGGACAATGTCAACATTGAGCTTGGACAAATATATCTTTCAAAGGAAGAGCTCGCATATTCATTGTCGCTATTTGCCATGCACCATAATTTTGAAACGTTGGTCCACAAATCCACGAAGTCCTTGTTGGTTGTTAAGTGTAAAGATGAAACATGTGGATGGAGAATTAGGGCTCATAAGCTTAAAGACTCTACCTTCTTTAAGATAAGTAGGTATATGAATGTCCATACATGCTCTCGCCATCTAATGGACCACAACTACCAATAGGCAAGGAGCAAGGTAATAGAACATCTGATTAAGTCCAAGTACACGAATGTCAGTAGGGTGTACAGACCGAAAGATATAATGCAAAACATTCGTGAAGAGTATGGCATGAGCATTAGTTAGAAAAAATCCTGGCAGTCGAAGAAAGAGGCCTTAATAATGGTTCGAGGTAGGCCGAAGGAGTTCTTCGGCCACTTACATGCATATGGTAAAGCCCTGAAAATAATAAAACTTTGGACCTTATATGCTTTGAAGCTTGATAACGGAAAATAATTCAAGTATGTGTTTATGGTACTAGATCCTTATATTAGGGGTTTTTTAAACTATATGTGACATGTTTTGATAGTTGACGGGACACACTTACACGGGAAGTTTAAGGTTGTCATGCTTAGTGCGAACTCAATTGATAGGAATGGACAGATATACCCAATTGAGTTCGCCGTGGTGGACGATGAGACAGATAATGCATGGACGTGGCTGTTTTAGAGGGTCAAACAAGCAGTCGAAGCCATTATGAAACTTGTCATTGTATCGGACAGGAAACAGAGCATTAGTAACTTAATCAGCAAGATACTTCCATCTGCTTTCCATTGTTTTTGCATTCATCACTTAAGCCACAATTTGAACAAGTATGTTAAGAAAAAAGTTGTGTTCCCTGCTTTCATTCTAGCAGCAAAAGCATTTCCTGAGACCAACTTCCAAGTACATTAGGCCAAGATTTGTCCAATTAGAGGACCAGCGCAGTACTTGGAAGAGATCGGCTTCGAAAGGTGGGCGAAAGCATTTCAGTGTGGCAAACAATTTGATCAGATGACAATAAATGCAGTTGAAAGCCTTAACGTCATACTCAAGCATGCTCAGACCCTACCAATTACCAAGTTCCGTGATCACATACGGGGTTTGTTGCAACATTGGTTTCATCGGCAATGAAAGGATGCTGGGGGTCGACATACTACACTTTCTGCATACGGAGAAAGGGAATAATCACTAAGACAAAATTAAGATCAAGAAGACATGGAATTAAGCTTATCGATTATAAATATGAAGTAACCGACGATCACTTGGGTGGAGTTATAGACTTAGAAGCGAGGACGTGTACATGCAAAGAATTCGATTATTACGAGATTCCTTGCTCACATGCAATTGTAGCCTCCCGATATTAAAACATCGATCCATATACCCTATGTTCTCCCACATATTAGATACAGGCACTTTAAAGGGGATATGCAGAGCCCATTTTCTTGGTCGAGTCTGTTAGGTTGTATGTCCTAAAACTCGTAGTTTGTAAATAATAATCTGATTTCTATTTTCAATAAAGTTGTTGTTGATGTTTATTCAATAAAGTTATTGTTGAATTAATATTTCATAACCCTAAATCCAATAAACTAAGAACCCCTGGCTATAGTATGATTACTTGGACTTTATGTGGAGACATAAAAGTGGATCAAGTTTGAGTAAATAACCAAAACAGTCTATAGTATATGAATAAGGTTTGGTACCTTGTCCTGGATACACTATTAGATGCGACCTACTTTGTATTTGATACAAATGTTGTGATCCTAAATCATTTATGTAGAGACATTCAAGTAGGGGCATCCTGTGCAATGAGTTTGCATAAGACCGGATTGTGAATTTTTTTTTTTTTTTTACTTTACTTTATAACTCCTTTTAACTAACTATTTCAAATTTGATGACCTAGGTAACTCGATCTTAATCCTGAGCTAACTATGAACTCCTATTTACTCGGGATTATCCTTAGACCTGCATAAGTAAGAGTAGCCCGAGTTCGCTGCTCAATAAGCCTCCTATTTTAGGGGTAAGACCAAGTAGATAGTTGGGAACATAGGGTGCAAGATAGAGTTAACTCCTACCCATGTTAGGGATAGTACATATGTTGTTCACTTAGGTGCTAACTCCAGGTCTTGAACAAGAGGCCGCACCCTCTCAGGCGAGGGACTCGGTTTAGTGGTTGGACCGTCACACCCTGACCCAAGTTACCTTTTTAACCTATGAAGAGACATGAAAATAGCAGATATTGACCCTTTTCCAATATCTACTGTCAAACCTACCATATTCCCTTATAATACATGCATAGTTTAAATAAATCATTGATTTGCAAGTTTTAGAGATTGTTTACAAAATAGCACGGGCACAACTTATATAGAACCCTGATTTAAAAATACTACAACATTATATCTCGGCAGACCTTGACTTTGCACAATAATGGAAATTCAGCTACTACTTGAAAAGAAAACATAAAGAAAGGATGAGCTTTACGAAGCCCAATGAGTGGTCAACAATTAACTAGGGTTCACACGACCCTTTTCAAGATATCATAAATGAACATAAGTAAATCATAAACAAATATAACTATAACTGATGTTATATACTTAAATCTTCCATCTTTAGCTCAACCTAGTACCGAACTAATCTGCTGGCTCACTCTGGTATAACAACGGATTTTGTTCCCTATCTGCACATAGTCTTACCTTTGAAAGATCAGAAGCTAGACCCTTCAATCCTCTGACCATCCCATAAGAAATACTTCCCATAGGATCAAGAAATAGATTTCTGGCACCCCGTGACCATCTTGTGTAAATTCAACACAGGCTCAGAAACTAGATCTTCAAATCTTCTAACTATCCTATGCAACCTTTAATATCCTTTTCACACAACCACAACTCATAAACTTTATCACAAACTCATATGTATAGAGATGATAACCATAACCACATAATGGTACATATAATAACTTAATAGAAACATCACACTACTGATGCGCAAAATCTGTGTTATCGCAAGTGTATGGGTCAAGTTATAATATAAGAAGGTTAAGTTCTGAATATTGCTCCACTGAGGATCCAATTGTGAAGGTTTAAATTACTTAGCTATCCTAGAATTGAATCTATTTTATTTGAGGATTCGACTTCAAGTTGTGATTTAAGAAAACAAATAAGAGAAGCAAGTAAATTTGGAATACAAGAGTCAAAGAGAGTTCTTGGGTATTGAATCCTTGTTTAATTCATTATGCAACATTCTAAGGTTCATGGAATTTATTGCAATTCATATGCTTAAGTCTAGAAACATAAATCCAAGTTATTTTCTACTAACATCTTGAAACCAATATAAGTTACATGGTATTAGGAGTAATCTTTAACAACTTTCATTGTTAACCTAACTATTTGTATGATAGATTAACAATAATTCATTGTTATAGATCCAATTACACATACAATTCCTCCAATCATACATCTAATCTAACATGCATGGATGACTAATTAACAAGAATTAAGCACAATAACAATGAAAAGCATATTCATTACAACAATCCATGAAAAGTCTACAACATTAGCATAACTTCATAAACAATTCATCAACACCCTAAAACTAAAGAGTTTAGTCAATCATAGCTTTGGGCAACATGTTCAAGATAAATTTCAGCATAGAAAGAGTGTAAAGAAAGAAAAACTCTACTATAAAGAAGCTCTTGATCGAAGAGGAACCACCAAGATATCCTTGATCTTCACGTTGGGAACTCGAACGACATCAAACTCTCTTTCAAACTCTTTTCTCTCTTTCTTGTAGCCAACTCACTCTTTTGAGGCTCTGTATTGTGTTGTTCTCTCTGCCTAGGGTGGCTGAAATACCCTTCAATTTATAGACTTGGCCGCCTAAATTTCTTTCCAAAATTACAAAATTTTCAAATTAGGAAAGTTAACACCACGGCGCTTACCGACAATAAAAGGTGGTGCTGCATCGTTGTGAGATGGCATCACTACGCTGTGTGTCATCGATTCCTACCCTCAGCACTGTGCCGCAACACCACACTAGTGCTGCTGCGCTTCTTGAATAGCTGCTCTGACGTGACACTATCCTGTTTTTAGGGATTTTGTGATTTTCTTCTCTTTTTCACTTGATTTTGGCTCAGTTTGGTTCTTTTGGTTTTAAATTCTTATTTTTTTTATATTGACCTGAAAACCACTAGCAAACAAGTGAAATCTAATAGAAACTCCCTTAATTTTAGAGAATAAAAAGCACTCTTCAAGCGCTTTTCAACTACGCAAGAGAACAACTAACGACTCTTCTCAAGCTTTTAGAACTAAGAAAACAGCAACTGAAGGTCCTTTGAAGCCTTGGAAAACCTTCTGAAAGCCTGAAAATTTCTTTTTGGATGCAAAGAAGACCTCTTGGACGCAGGGTTGCTTAGCTTGGATGTAGAGTGCCTCCTCTAAAACACAGGGCATCACTTTACATCACCTTTTAGTACTGTTAGACACAGGGTTGATGATCTAGACGCAAAACTAAACCTTGTTGGAAGGAAACAACTTTTTGAACGCAAGGTTGGATTCCTTGGACGCAAAGTTGGCTTTCTTCTACCCTTCAACTCTCTTCTTTTCTTCTCTTTAATGAGATTTTGAATGATTTTTTAGTGAGTGAACAAATGACTTCCCAAGTCTATTTATAGGAGTTGGATGACAAGCCTTGCCATCCAACTCTACTCCTTAGCTTGGCACTTAATGCATGTCTTGCCTTCTCGCATGTAACTTTCACCATGCTTCACAACACCTTACTTATAACATGTCCTTTGGCATGTTGCCCTAGCCTTGCACCACAACACCTCCTATTTGTGATGCGTTAACCTCATAATTTGTCACTTAGCACCACTTTGCTTCCCTGTCATGCGTCCAACACTTGCTCAAGAGTAGGTCATGCGTCCAACTCTCTTTCCCTACACGTCCATCTTAAAGATTTTTAAGGTATGATCTCTTTTGCTCCCTTTTCTTCATCCCACTATTTAACACTTACCAATTTTTCCTTCTCAACCCATGAATGCGTCCAATTGTCAAAAATCCTACACTTAGCCACAATTCTCCTCCTTTAAGAGGTATGCATCCAACCTCTTTCGTTTTGACCTACCAACCATGTGTTCCAACCTTGTATTTCCTTAGTCTTGTTCACTAGCCAAGAGTCTTAGATCATGTGCCCATGAGAGTTCTTTGTCTCATCAAACTTTAATTAGAATTTGTAGGGAATTAGAATTTGTAATCTTATTTCTTGTATAAACTTTAATATTTGTAGTTAGTAAAATATCTGTTTGGATTATTTACCTTTCTTATTATTGAAGTTCAACAATTTTCATCATGTTCGACCCACCTCTGAAACTTTGAAAAGTTCAAAAAGGGGTTAGAAAAAGAAGTATTTAAAAAATGGGTTAGTTTCGTCTCATCAAACATATTTTGGGTTAGAAATAGTAATTTCTCAATATTCTTGAGAGAGAGAGAATTGGAGATGGAAGAATTTTTTAGAGAGAAAGTAAAATAACTTCCCACTATGTGGGAGTTATTTTAATTAATATAATAATAATATTAATTAATATTAATATTAATTTAATTATAATATATTAAATCATATTTAATAAATATAATTAAATAAAATTAATTAACAATTAATTAATTAATTAAATATCTCATATTTAATTTAAATTTGAATCATATTCAAATAAACTTCTCTCACATAACCTATAGTTTTAATATGAATCTCATTCGTATTAATTTTAACTTATAGTTTTTATATGAATCTCATTCATATAATTAATATTTAAAACTTATTTATGTTGGGTGCTACGCCCTAAAACTCGTAGATAGTAAATGTAAAAAATTAACTATCATTAATAAAATGTTGTTGATGTTCTTTCAATAAGTGTTAGTGATTATGTTGTATTTATTTTGTCTTAATAACCCTGAAATCCAATAAACTAAAATTCTAAGCTGTCTTATGAATCTTGAACAGTATGTTGAGACATACAGGGATCCATGATCAAGATTAAGACTAAGTTGCCTAGGTCATCCTATTGAAATAGAAACCTAACTAGTTAACAAAATTACATCGCATGGTTACTATTCCGTGGTTTGATCTTATGCAAACTTAATGCATATGATACTCCCACTTGCATGTCACCTACACGAACGCGTTGGATCATTTTGTTTGTATCTAATACCAAATGGACTGTATCCATAGTGGCCAATTCGCCTATTCAATACACCTACCATTTTAGGGACAAGACCAAGTGGAGAGCTAGGAGCATAATTATACAAGATGAATTTCACTCCTTCCTAACTTTAGGGTAAGTCAATGAGTGTTCCCTTAAGTGGTATCTCTGGGACTTGTACAAAGGACCCTATCCAATGGTGTCTCTGTTTAATGGTTGGACCATAAAACAAACTGTTCATTAGAGGAGTACTGATACTTAAGGATATAGAGGTAATCTAGGGGTAAAACGGTAATTTGATCCAACTGGAATTACGAGCACTTTGTGAAGGCCTAATTTATTATTATTGGTCTCTATTCGTGGACACAAAAATATATCTGCAATGAGAAGAGTGCAACTGTGGGTCTTTAGTGGAGTGTACCCACAATTAACGAATATTGATTAATTTTGTTAATGAGTTTAGCAAATTAATCTTATATCATTGGAGCTTTTGATCTTTAGGTTCATTAGGTCTCCTTCCTAGCTTGTAAAGAGTATTGCGGTACATTAAATCTTGAATTGAATTTGAAATGTTTGAATTCACTTGGGATAATGACAATTTATAATATAAAGTTTTTTTTACAACTTTATAAATTTAATTTTTGGATGCGATTTGAAATTAATGAGAGAATTAAATATTTGAAGTAGTTCAAATATTAATTTAATATGAATTAGATTCATATCAAATCTATAGGTTAAAAATTTAATGCGTATTAGATGCACATTAAGACTATAGGTTATGAGAGAAATAGAATTGAATATGATTCAATTGTAAGTTACATTAAATATTGGATATTTTAATTTGGTAATTAATTAATTGTAGAATTGGTTGACTATTTAATTTAATTAATTGAATTAAAATCATAGGTTATGTGAGAGATGTTCATTTAAATATGATTCAAATGAATTTGTTAATTAAATTAGATTTAATTAATTACTAATTTTATTATTTATTATTTATTATTAATTAATTTAATTAGTTATTTGATTTTTAAAAAAAAAATCAAATAACCAATTTCCCACGTATGGGAAAGTTAGGTTAATCTTGGGTTCATTCCCACGTCTTCCTTTCCCTCTCTCACTCTCATTCAGTTCTTCTCTTCAAATACTTGAAAGAAGTAGGAAAAATGTAATGATGAGATCGATCTTCTGTTCCTATGAACTGAAATTCTCCCTAAAAGAAATTGTATTTCCCTTTTGAGATTGGTTCCCACAAACCAAATCCTCAATTCTTTAGAGAATAGGAAGTGAATCACATGATAGTGTTCTAAATCGATTTCAAAAGGTTGGTATTTCTTTCCTTAATTACATGCTTAATCTAGTTTAATTATGTTGAATTACCAATGTATTGGTATTCATAATTCCAAAGTTAAATTTTGAGGTTTGGTTCTCTGTACTTTTCCGCTGCATTAGGGCTTTCATCCCTACAATTGGTATCAGAGCTAGATTTTGTCCTTGGTTTTGGTTAAAAGAAATTCATAATTAAAATGGTGGGTTCAATTTTTTTTTTATACATATATGATGTATGGTTTTTAAATTGGGTTTGGATAATAGATATTTGTGAATTTTGGCATTTAGATTTATATTGTAAATTTGATTCGATCATTGTAAGGGTCCGTTATTTTGAGTAAATTGTTTGTATTTTGAGTTTGTAAATCTAGGTTGTTCGTGGCAAAGTGTTTGCTGTGAAAAAGCCACAAATGGAGGTGAAAGACAAATTTTGAGTGCAAACCCGAGAGCTTTTGTGTTGATTTCGGCCGTCTATCATCCTTTGTGCGTCATTAAAGGCTTCTGACTGTCGTATGTCACATTTTGTGTGTTATGGATTCCCTTGAACAGAGCAATTTCTTTAAGGCATGAATAATGCAGGATTTGGTAGAAAATTAAGATTTTGGAGCCCTAATTTGAGAAGACCGTGGCAAATTATTTACCATGAAGATAGGATCTTTAAAATTATTTTAGTTTATATTTCTTTTCTTAGGAATGCCAAAATCCAATCTATTATTGCTTTTTAATTTAGCATTGCATTGGATGTATATATTAAATTATGTTATTTTATATGTTGCATAGAGTATGTCAAAACAAGTTGTTCATTAGAGGAGCACTGGAACTTAAAGATATAGAGGTAACTCAGGGGTAAAATAGTAATTTGACCCAACTAGAGTTACAAACACTTCTGAATGACTAATTTATTGTTATTAGTCTCCATCCGTGGACATAGAAATATATCTGCTTGAGAAGAGTCCAGTTGTTAGTCTTTACTGGAGTGTACTCACAGTTAACGAATATTGATTAATTTGGTTAATGAATTTAGCAAATTAATCTCATATCGTTGGAGCTTCTTATTTGTAGGTTTATTAGGTCCCTTTCCTAACTTATAAAGAGTATTGAGGTATATTAAGTCTTGAATTGAATTTGAACTGATCGAATTCATTTGGAGAATATTATAATGTATAATGACAAATTATAATATAAAACTTTTTTTAAAAAAACTTTATAAATTTAATTTTTGGATGTGATTGAAATTAATGAGAGAATTAAATATTTGAAGTAGTTTAAATATTAATTTAATATGAATTAGATTCATAATAAATCTATAGGTTAAAAATTTAATGCATATTAAATGCACATTGAAACTACTGGTTATAAGAGAAATACAATTGAATATAATGCAACTGTAAGTTACATTAAATATTGGATATTTAATTTGGTAATTAATTAATTGTATAATTGGTTAATTATTTAATTAAATTCAATTTAATTAAATTAAAATAATAGGTTATGTGAGAGATGTTCATTTAAATATGATTGAAATGAATTTTTTAATTAAATTAGATTTAATTAATTATTATTTATTATTAATTAATTAAATTAGTTATTTGACTTTACTTTTTTATTAAAAATCAAATTATCAATTTTCTACATATGGGAAGTTAGGTTAATTGTGGGTTCATTCGCACATCTTCCTCTCCCTCTTTTATTCTCCTTCAGTTCTTCTCTTCAAACACCTGAAAAAGGTAGGGAAAATGTGATGATGAGATCGATCTTCTATTCCTGTGATTTGAAATTCTCCCTAAAAGAAATTGTATTTCTCTTTTGCGATTGGTTCCCACAAACCAAGTTCTCAATTCTTCGGAGAATAGGAAGTGAATCACGTTGTAGTGTTCCAAATCGATTTCAAAAGATTGGTATTTCTTTCCTTAATTATATGCTTAATCTAGTTTAATTCTGTTGAATTGCCAATGTACTATTTCGTAATTCCAAAATTAAAATTTTGAGGTTTGGTTCTTTGTATTTTTCTGATGCATTAGGGCTTTCATCTCTACAATTTAAATATTCATCTATCTTATAACATAAAGTATAAATTTTGAATCTCATTCAAAATAAGCTTTATATTATAATATATTTATAGACATTATACTAATTGTATCATATACAATTAACTCTCTTATTAATTTAAACAATTCAAATTAAACCAAAATATTTGATTCTTATACAAATTCTTAATGAGCTACCAAGGGACCTTATGGACCTATAGATTAGAAGCTCCAATGATATGAGATTAATCAATTAAACTCTTTAACTAGATTAATCAATATTCATTAACTGTAGGTCACTCCAAAGATTTACAGTTGCACTCTACACACAATAGATATATTTTTGTGTCCATGGAATTAACTCAAAAGTCAACCATTCACAAATTACTCATAACTAAAGCTGGGTCAAATTATCTTTTTACCCTTGTAGTTACATTTAACTCCTTAAGTACCACTAATCCCTCTAATGAACAAACTGTTTATAGTCCAACTATAAACTAACCCCTTTTAGGCCAGTGAGAGGATGAGGTTTCATTGTTCAAGACCCGAAATCAGCATGTTCCCAACTTGTCATAAACATGGGAAGAAGTGAATTCCATCTTATGATGATATGTTCCCAACTTCCTATTCAGACAAATCCCCAAAATGGTAGGCATATTGAGTCGACAATTTAACCCATACAAATCAAAGGATTGCCTTCATAAACAAAAGTTCATAACTCACTCAGGATTCAGGTCGAGTTACCTATAGTCATTCTATGAAATGTTAATATCTAAAATTAATGGCATTACAAGGAGAAAAAAACATTTTTCGGTCCGGTCTTATACAAACTCTTTGCATAGGATACCCCCACTCACATGTCTTCACATGAACGATTAAGATCAAATCGTTTGCAACACTTTTCAACTCTTTGTAACAATTACAAAGTGGGTCGTATCCGTAGCGTTACTAGAATAAGGCACCCAACCTTATTACTATACTACAAACTTTTTGGTTATTATTTAAATATGATCCAACCTTGTACGTCAACCACATACATTTTTTATCCAACCTTGGATAGGATGTCTTTTAATAATTTGACATAGTTTTGCATCTCCTCGAGAACTTCAACTAACGGGATATTTATGTGGAGTTGTTTTAGAATGTCAAAAAACTTTTTGAACTGTGCATCTTAAATAGACTTCTTAAACCTCTATAGGAATGGGACTGACAGACAATAAAGTGCAAACACTTCTTTTTCCTTTGATTTTCTGGTGCTTCTTCTTTTACTTTCTTTCTATCTTTTTCTATCACAACCATATGCTGACTAGTGGATGTTTGACTCCTTATTTATGTTTGTTCTCTCCACTTTTTGCTCCTCTTACTCAACTAGTATCTTAGGGCCATCATATTCTAACCTACTTCTAAGTGTAACTGCTTAACACTACTCTTTCCCACTTCTCTGAGGATTTTTATTGAGCTTGGTAAAGTTTTTGCAGGTCTATTTTTTATTATTTGTTTGCATAACTCAAAATCCAATAAATTAAGATCCTAAGTTATTTAATGTATCTTGAACAATATGTGGTTGACATACCATTGGATCGTGTTCAAGAAATAAGCTAAAACGTCTATAGTATATGAGTGAGGTTGGGTGCTGATAGCACCTGAAATGTGCTATCTTCCTCCGCTTAACTTGGGATCATTGTACTATTTAATGTGTTAAGAATGCTATTTTGTAGGAATTAAGTTCCTAAAAGGTAGAACCGAGCGTTAGGAAGAAACCAGAGCTAAAATGAACCAATTTGAAGTTTTAATGAAGCAATTAGGTCAAATGGAAGCTAAAAAGACCAAAACGCCCCTAAAAGACCTTGTCACGGCGCTAAAAATAGCATACAGCCGATTTTGACAGCGCAAATACAAAAACTGCACTTCAGTAATTATATCATATCTTTTGATCCGAGTGGCCGTTTTGAGCACATGACCACTCATTTTCTTTGTTTTTTTGCCCTCTATCCATCTGTAGCTTTAGTTTTTAGATTTGCTCTCATATTATTCCTGTAATCAAGCAAAAACGATACTGGATCTATAGTTTTCTAGTTTAGAGGATTTTAGAGGAACCCATTGTATTTTTTGGAGTATTTTGATAATATAATTGAGATTTCTTGTCTATGGGTTTTACTCTTAATTTATTGATTTGAATGACATTTTATTGCAGTTGATTAACAACCAATATTTGATTGTGCAATTTAACGCTTTAGATTAACATATAATATGTGGCATGTAATTATAGGTTAATCTCAAAGAAGCAAAAGGTTAGATAGACTTGTGATTTGTAGACGACAACGAAGAGCATTGTTCTATTGACCTAGGGGAAACCAAATTAAATTTCTAATCAAGCCTTTCCAATTGGAAATTTATCTTACCATAATCCCTAAAGCGTAATGTGGTTAGTTAAATTGATTAGGACACCTTTCATCTAATCAAATTGGCTAATTTGATACTTTGGATCATTGGTTGGCCTTTCTAATCAATTGGGTTAAGCATTAGTGAGAAGTTAAAATCATACTTTGATAGTTCGATGATCAAAATTACTTTGGGTGATTCCATTCCTCTAAGCTATAATGTTTTGTTTGATTGCACATTCATCATTTACTTTGCTTGCACTTTATATTCATGCATATTCAAATCTCAAACCACACAATCCCCCCCCCCCCCCCCCCACCCACCCCCCATTTATCACTTTAACTAAATAGTTAACTTTGAGAAACTAATCTTTGTGCTTCTTTTTCCTTCTTAGATGTGATCGTTTAATTGCAAAGTATGCGTCGAGAGTTACTCAAGTATGTTCATTACTTAACAAGTTTTCCTATAAAAACCCAAGTGTAAGCTTCTATAGGTTTCTTGGAGAGTCCAAGGTCGAACGCAGGGATTTGTAATAAATTAGGCATTAAGAAATAAATACTTAATTTGTGCGGTGACTGTTCAAATAATATGTTCAAGAAGGAATTTGCTATGTCTAATTCTATACATAATGAATGAGTGAATTTTCCTACAATTAATATGGTGAGGTGGTAACGGAGAAGGTTAGTCAAATGCAATTTACAATCAGATAGCATGCTTTAAGAATGACAATGGAACCATAAAATAAAGGAGAGTTGAACACAACAACTAGTCATTTCTTAAGCATATCTAAGTATATTTGCATGCAAACAAACTTTGGGTTTGAGAATCCATCTCTCGATGTTTCGACACCACATTAATCTTATCTCTAAGATGCATGGTACGATTGTTTATGACAAAAGATGAACTACATTTCTGAAACTCATCGATTCTTGATAAATGCTAAAGATTAACCATCTATTCTTTCAAGCTAGAAAGTCATGCTTGTTTAAACTTGTTTGTCCGACAAATCTATATAAACTAATAATGCTCATTAATCAAGATGTAAACATGCTTAATAACACTCAAGAGAAACTAACTTTTAACATTTAACTCATCAAACATATAAGCAAACATGATGGAGAGTATTAAATATGAAAATAAATGGAAGATAATCGTCAATCAAACTTATATTAAGTAATAAACCATTCTCTCGAATGTCATTAACAAATCATAAGTAAGAAAGATGGAAATGAAGAAAGAACAGAAATGGAAGACGTCAAGCTGCCACTAGCAATGTCCTGCTTCATGGAGGCTTGAAATGGTTGTTATCTGATGCATAAATGGCATAGGTTAAGGGTTCTCACTCACTGAGAGATGACTCTAAAAATGCTCAGAATTCTTCTCACAAAAAGAGCTTGAAACTTAGGCTGGTTATGGTGAAGAAGTATTTGTGCGGAGTTTTTCGCCTCTTGAATTTGTTTCTCTCTTCCTTAAATGGAGAAGCTTTGGGCTATTAATAAGCATCGAAAAGGTGAACTCATGATGATCTGACACCTTTGCATTAAATTCCATGCCCTACTGTGCAGACTTTTCACATTCAGCCCATTGCTTCTGTCATGATTTGATAAAGTGTAATCCATTTGCATATTGACATGACAACTATCACCCAGGCGTCTGTATCTGCTTTTTCTTCTCGACGTATGGTTCTTGACGCATGGGTCTCACTTCTTTAGTTCTCGCAATAGCTTCTTCTCTGGTACTTGGATTATTTGTATATCTTTTCTACTTAATCCTGGGTTTAGAATAGAAAAGCTCAAATTTTCTCAGGCATATTCTTTTGTAAATGATGTCAATGCATGGTGACACATATTACACAATTCAACTACCAAAATCATGAGTTTAGCCCTAAAGTTACTCTAATTATTCCAAGTAGTGAATATAATAACTTGTATTTCTATAAGTTATTAGCTTCCCTGCAGATCAACCTGGACTTGCTGCTAATACTCCGATTTAGTAGTAATAGTTGTAAAGATAGGTATAATTATAAATATTATTTGATTGGATCTTTTGAAAGCGGCACCAAAAAGGCTCACATCAAGTGCCTCATCCTTGTAACACTATAAATACAGCCCACTTTGTAAGTGTTACAAATATTGTAAGTATTACAAACGGCTTGATCTAAATCGTTTGTGTAATGACATGTAAGTGAGGGTATCCTATATAGTGAGTCTGTATAAGACTGGACCACGAAATTGAATATCTCTTTGTAACTCCGTTAATTGAAGGGTTTTATATTTCAAATGAAAACCATGTAACTTGATCTCAATCTTAAGTAAGTTATGAACTCTTGTTCATAAGGATCGTTCTTTGATTTGTATGAGTGAGAGTGACCTTAGTTGCCGACTCAATATGCCTACCATTTTGGGAATGATGCCAAGTGAAGAGGTTGGAACATAACTTCACAAGATGAAATTCACTTCTTCCTAATTCCTTGATTTGAGAGAGACTTTGTTTATAGTTGGACAATAAACAATATTGTTCATTAGAGGATCAGTGGTACTTAAGGTGCAAGAGGTAATTACAGGGGTAAAACGGTAATTTGACATAGCTATAGTTACGAACACCCTGTGAAGGATTAACTTACAAAATATGGTTATTCAATGGACACATAAATATACCACAGTTCATAAGAATACAGCTCTGGGTCTTTAGTGGTATGCCCCATGGTTAATGAATATTGGTTAATATAATTAATGAGTTTAATTTATTAATCTCAGATCATTGGAACTTATAATGTAGGTCCATTAGGTCCCTTTGGTAGCTCACAATGCGTTAAAATAAGGAAATTAAGTGATAAAAGAATTTGAGTTTTCAAATTAATCAAGGGAATTAATTGTATATGATATAGTTAACATGACGTATGAGATACATCATAATATAAAGTTTATAATGTGAAAAAAAAAAACTTTATAATATGAGAATATTAATATTTGAATAGGATTTAAATATTAAATTAGTACGAATTGGATTCATATTAAAACTATAGGTTATGAGAGTATGTGTGTATTATGACACATTGAATCAAATATATGATATTTTATTTCCTTTAATTAATTAAATAAGATTTCATTAATTAAATAGTTACTTAATTAATATTTAATTATTATATATAAATTAATTAAATTTGATTTATTAATTAATATTAATTAAATAACAAAATAACTCCCCTACAATGCAGGAGAGTGGTGAGTGGAGAGGGAAGTTACTTCCCTCATGTTAAATTGAGATGAGATCTTAATTGATTTTTTTACGTGAAGTTCACAAAAAAATAACTCACTCTCACCTTTTGCTCTCAAATGTATTCTCTACTATTTTCCCTTCTTTTTTTCACAAAGGTTCCCACAAACCTCCTTGTCCCAAGAGCATACTAGAGAAGATCAATTGGTGGTGTTCTTGGAGAACAAGAGATTGCTACCTTGAAGATAAGATCTGCAAAGGTATTTAATTTCCTTTTCCTTGAATCTTTTGGTATGTTTCAAAGCATATTTATTTATTTATTTATTCTTGTTTTGTACAAATTCATAAAACAATATTGGGGCAAAGTGATTAAACGCTTCTGCCAAAAGGATTCAAATCCTTTCATATTCTTGA
Source organism: Citrullus colocynthis (assembly GCA_031780015.1). Taxonomy (NCBI): domain Eukaryota; kingdom Viridiplantae; phylum Streptophyta; class Magnoliopsida; order Cucurbitales; family Cucurbitaceae; genus Citrullus; species Citrullus colocynthis. The sequence goes on along the minus strand of QLSR01000069.1, from coordinate 987,542 downwards.
TCTCCTTTGCTAGTTGTCCTACTTGGACCTCAAAGTTCCTCAATGCGATCTCATTCTATGTCATATATTCTTTCAGCTGCTTCCATACTCGAATTTTGGGCAAGTGGTAGTACTGGTGGTTGCGTCTTTGGTAGTATCTGCGGTGCGGGTTGTGTTGGTTCAACATTCTGCCGAGATGTGCTACCACCATTGTTTGTCCACTCGAATTTAAGATGTGATCCTCAATCTAGATTATAGGTCTTTGAGTAGGGATTCCAATGCTTATGCGTTTATTAGTAGCCTATATAACCAACAGATTGAGGATTATACAAACAGTTATCAGTTAAGTGATTCGTAGTACAAAATTTGCAAGTAAGTGTTGTAGGTTCAGCTTGCACAATAGCCAATTATTGAGGTCCTATCACAAAATTGTGCAGCATGCTCTAAATGGTAGTTAACTGTTGGTTCATAGCCGTGGGACCTTCTTGAACTTTTGTTGCTGCTGCTAATGTCTTAACCTTTGGTGTCTCCGCATCACCCCAATTCTGGTTGTTATTGGCTATTGTATCCATCATGATTTCTTCTGCCTGATTTATAGACTTCTTTAGTAATGATCCTCCTACGGATGCATTAACCAATGTTATTTAAGCTTGGTTGATTCCTTTGTAAAATTTTTGTATAATGATGTTTGCTGGGAGTCATGGTGTGGAAACTTCCGCACCAACTTTTTAAAATGTAACCAGACTTTGTCTACTATTCTGTACATGCTTGTGTGAAGGCTACAATCTCTCCTCTGAATATAGCATTCTTGTCTGGTAGAAAATAATTTTCTAAGAACTTCTGTACAAGGTTGTCCCATGTAGTGATTGAATTTGGAGGGAGCGAATCAAGTCATGCTTCAGCATCGCCTTGCAAAGAATAAAGAAACAATTTTAGTTTAAAGGCTTCCTCAGAAACTCCATTTGTTTTGAAGAAATGACAAAATTTTCATAAAAAGTTTGAGATGGTTATAAGGGTCTTCATGGGTGATAGCTCTCGAAAAGAGTTATTTTTATGTCTTTAATTTTCTTTGCTTGTTATGTAAATATAATAAAATATTTATTTTGTCAGAATTCGAGCAAATCATGCACCTCGGTGTGTTACAGCCCGTTCGAGGTTGATTTGGAGCTATCGAAAGTGAAATCGGGCATCCAGAGCTTAAAGATGCAAAATTACAAAAATACCCCTATGAGCGTAGTTGCGGTTTGCCAAGTGCAACGCTATGCTCAAAAGCAAAATGCTCAAAATGGTGAGAACGCAGCTGTGCTCCAGATATTGATGGACAAGCAGTGCGTAGCATCGATATGCTCTGGGTTAGGCGCTTCGATTTCAACCTAAAGGATAGCGACACTCCATCGATTTTATATATATACTCTTCATTTTTCTAAGGTTTTTGGGAGGTGGGATTTCATGGAGGCTGAGGAGTTCACCAAAATTTATTCTTCTCCTTCATATTTCTAGCCTATTAGCTTAGGATTTACACTTTATTTTGGGTTGTAATCATGGATTGAAAGCTTCTTCCTCTTCAATCTTTGTCCATGAAGTTGATTAGGTAAGTAATCTTCTAGTTCTTGGGAACAGATTCTTGTGTAATTATTGAGATGTGTTTTAATGATTCATATTAAGATTATGTCTCTTGGAATCTGATTTTATTCCTTGATGTATGTTTTTAGTTGGATCTGATTTTATTCCTTGATGTATGTTTTTGGTTGGATTGACGCACCTTACCTTAAATGTATGTCTTAGCTATCGATTTTTTATCGTGTGTTTCCTTGTGTTTGTCCATGCCTAAAATCGTTAACTAGCAAGGGTTAGTGTATGCATGCTAGGTGTATTGCTACAATGGCGTAGCAATAGTGACAAGTCCGAGTCGAACCACATGGATAATAGTCTTTGTTTTGTTAAGCTAATTTCCTAATTAAAAAGATAAATGGGGGGAGGGGGTGGGGGAAGAGTTGGTGTGAATTAGAACTAAGCATGAAATTAGATGCAAGAAAGTAAAATGCAAGAAAATGTAATCAAGGATAAATTGGGTTCTTGTGTAACTTCTATCATTGAAATATCTTAATGAACTCGTAATCAATTATGCAATTACAACTACTTAATCGATTCATGCAAATTCATCAACACAATAGGCAGCCTAATCACTTGGAATAAATCAAGCAAGCATCCTAGACATTAAAAAGCGCAAAACCTTAATTAAACTACAAGTCTCGAATTCTAATTGGGTTCGATATTGATCAATTAAAATCAAGAACAAGCGCAATAAGTCCTAGGATTTAATTGTGTGATTAATTAGTGGAAAAACCCTAACCTAATTAACCAAGTTTCTTTGAAACTAAGTTAAGCACACATTCTAAGCTTATGGATAACCAATGCACCTAACATGCATAAACTAACCCTCGCTACTTAACGATTTTAGGCATGGACGAACACAAGGAAACGCGCGAGTAAAAATCGATAGCTAAACATACATTCAAGGTAAGGTACGTCAATCCAACCAAAAACATACATCAAGGAATAAAATCAGATTCAAAGAGACATGATCTTAATATGAATTCATTAAAACACATCTCAATAATTACACAAGAATTTTTTTCCCCAAAAACTAGAGGATTACTTACCTAATCAACTTCATGGACAAAGATTGAAGAGGAAGGAGCTTTAATCCATGATTACAACCCAAAATAAAGTGCAAATCCTAAGCTAAGAGGCTAGAAATATGAAGGAGAAGAAGAAATTTTGGTGAACTCCTCAGCCTCCATGAAATCCCACCTCCCAAAAACTGTAAAAAAAAATGAAGAGTATATATATATAATCGGTGGAGCGTCGTTACGCTCTAGGTAGAAATCGGAGCGCCTACGCGCACTACTTGTCTGTTAATATCTGGAGTGCAACTGCACTCAAGGGGAGCGCTGCTGCACTCTCACCATTTTCAGCATTCTGCCTTTGAGCGTAGCACTATGCTTGGCAAAACGCTGCTACGCTCCCAGGGGCATTTTTGTAATTTTGCATCTTTAAGCTCGAGTGCTCGATTTCACTTTCAATAGCTCCAAATCAACCCCGAACGGCTTGTAACATTCCGAGGTGCATGATTTGCTCGAATTCCTACAAAAATAAATATTTATCATATTGTATATAACAAGCAAAGGAAATTAAGGAAATAAAAATATTTTGAGAGCTAACAATGGGGTAGTCGAGCGAACTGTCCAAAAGAATTCAACATTTGAAACATCAAAGGTTTCGCTGGAATTTTTTGCACAAATGCAACTTCCTCTAAATCAACTTGTGCATTCAACTCTTTCTCCTCACAATGCTTTCGTCTTTGTTCTTGTCTTCTCTTGCAAAATGTCCTTTCTATCTCAAGATCTGCTTTAAAAAGGTAAGGTCTTCTTCTCATGCACTAACTCTTCAAAAACTGTAAAACAAACTCAAAGAGAGAGAGAATTAGCATTTTTCCTTAAGATTGAGCTGATGTGGTTTCATTTACCGATAATGCTTTAAACAAACTAAAAGATTTAATCTAGTCTCCGACAACGCCGCCAAAAACTTGATCGATCAAACGTGTATGGATGATAAAATGAGATTAAATATGGTCTAATTGCAAGCATACACTATCGATGAAGTAATAAATCTTGGGGTATTCCAAGAGTCGAATCCCACGAGACTAGTTATCTAATTGCGTTTGGTTTAAGGCAATGCAATCAAATGATATAATGCAACCAAGGTGAAATTGTTGTGAGTTGGCGTGAATACAACTTAGAAAGATAAAAAGAATCAATGATGGAAGTAGGATTTCAACTATGTTTTGCCTAAGGTCATCAAAACCTGAGCGATGCAGCCGCATCATGCCCTCGTATTTTCTTACACATTAGCAAAATCTTCACCTGTTTAGTCTATCTTTTAGGAGCTAAGGAGCTAATCCTATATCTATATGGTTAGCTAGACCTTAAATTAATTTCATGCATATTCTTTTCCCTATGGTGCCCCTTATCTCTAATGTTGCACGATGATCTTACTTCTAGGCTTTAACCTCATATTCCCTTGTGAAATCCGCTTACACCCTAACCTTCTTAGTATTGTGACCCAACTTTATTGTTAATTTATGTGGCCAATTCAAATTAACAATGTTTTCCATAAATCATAAGGGAAATGTGTAAGTAATGCAAGACATGACACTTTAACAAGTGTTCAAGCCATGAATCCCTAGGGCATTCACATAATTGAACCCTTGATGAATTTAGCTCATGATAAAGAATAAATGAATCATTTTCATTAATTTCATTAATTTCATAATCATACTTACAGAATGAATGTGCAAGAGTAGCAGAGGAAGAAGTGAAATGAAAATATGTGCAGGAAAGTACCAATAACACTCCTCAAATGCCATCCTCTCTCTCTAAAAAACTTTAGGAAAGGACTTTCTTCTCTCAAGGACCAATCCTTTCACTCTACACATGCTTTCATAGGGTAGGGAAGCCCTCAAACCTAAGAACTCCAGAAGAACTCTCATTCTTGGAGTAAGGCTGGCAAGTTGAGTGAAGGTTATTTTTGAAGTGGACTGATTTCGGGTGGAGGAAGCTCTCCTTGAAAGGAAGGCTCCAATCCCTTTTATAGGTTTTAAGAGAGGTTAGGTAGGGTTGAAATTCACGTTCTAGAGGCTTCCCAATCAAATAGGCACTAAAGATCGAGTAAATTGAAACTGTGGTTGACTGGTTCAATGTTCTGGAACTAGGGTTTTGATGTAGGTGCATCCCGTTTTGGCAATGCGAGCGCATCGATAGAAATTTCTGCAAAATAGCCAAAAATCAATATAACAGACTCCAAAACATGTTCAATATATTAAAAATACACTTTAAGCATCCAAAAGATTCTTTAACCTGCAACAAACCATTTTTCCTAAGAAACAATACTAAAATAAAGCCTAAAAACATGTATTTTTTTTACATGAATCAACGTCCTCTCAACTATTTTGCTTGGTTACCTTTGGTTTCAATATGAGAATTTTTTCGTTTAAAATTGAATTTTACAAACGGTCTTTAGGTATTCGATATTTGAAATATTTTCATTTTGTTACTAGCAGTGTGCATTTACGCTTGACTATTATTTTCTTACCATCACTATAAGAAAAATGGCATTCTCATGACACAAGAGGGTAACAAATTGGGATGAAAATTGAGTGGGAAGGAGAAAAAGTGTCATAAATGGCTCAAAACACGTGTTTTTGGCAGGAAAAAACGCTATTTTTGAATTTTGCTTGTTTTATGACAGTTTTTAAATGTCATTGATTTATGACACTTTATAAATGTCATTAAAAAGAAATCAGTTTTTAAACGCTCTCGGTAGTCTTGGTGGGTCCAAATCTCGCCGGAAAAGTCGCGTCCAAATCTCACCACCAGTGGATCTCGCTGCTCCTATCTCGCTGCCAATTGTTGCTGCGGTGGATCTCGCTGCTCCTATCTAACTTCAAATTACCGTTCTGCTAGCTTGCAGCTGTATATGGGGTTTCCACTTATTTTTGGCACATATGTCTAGCTAATTTGAAGTTACAAAGCGTCGGGAGAGACTTTTTAAAGCCCTAACTCATTTTCCTCATCCACATATTGTTCGTTTCAAGTTCTCCCCTTTCACAATTTTGTAATTGAATGCCAATAGAATAAGAATTATATGATTAGTTTGGTGTTTGAGTTAATTGTCTTGGTAGAGGCGAAAAAGGTCCATCCGGTTTTGTTTTGGAGAATTTGTGGAAGGCCACCTAACTTGGGTTTAGGATCCTTTAAGAGCTTATTGGGAGTGTATTCAGAATGTGGTCTTTTAGAGTTGTTTTAGTTTTAAAAGTTGCTTGAAACATTATTTGTTCATATGTTTTAACTTATTATATCTATATTAACTTGAAAACATGCAATAATGTTCACATTAAGTTTGAGATTAAAGTGGGTGGGAGGTGGGGGAGTGAATGATACTTTTGTAATACAAGGCCAAACACCCAGTTCAACATTGTAATATGTGCCTTCTTCTTTAGTGGAATTTTGAACTATGATGCGTATAGAGAAAGAGGGTTTGGCTTAAGTATGTGTACAACCATGTCCATGGGAAGGAAGCTTTTTTAGCATTCAAAGTATGTTTGGAGATTTTTTGTGTGACTGAAGGAAGCTTTTTTTTTTCCTCTATTTGGTTTGTGAGTTATGTCATTGTTTGTGAATATCCATTTTAGTTCATTAACATGGTTCATAAATGACAACAACTAAGGCTAGGAAAGTAGGTGTTAATGGAGGAACCTCAAGGTATGTTCTCTTATATTATTTTTGTTGATTTCTAGTGTTTCTTGCTTATTTCAACACTAAGCATGCTTATGGTACGTTAAATTCTTAAATTCTTGATTTTAAACACTTTGTTGCAATTGTAAATACTAGTTTATTTGTTTGTCGAATTAGAATACCCTTTCGTTGACGTTGTTAGTTCAAACTTCATTGAGCTTAATGAATAGATTTATGATGGAGTTTCATGATCTTGTTTATTTGATTGGAATATGTTTTTTGAGGTTTTTAGCTTGATCAAATTATTATTTTGGCTTGAATATCTCTTGTTAGGTATATTTGTGCATATATATTTCTCGTATTTGTTATATGTTAAGACAATGACTTGTCCATTTTCAAATTCGAATTTTTACTTTTTGCATTGATAGATAAATTGTCCTAAGTACTATTGCAGGAGAAGTATATGATCTAACACTATTGAATATTGTTATTATAATTTCTTTTTCAGTTGTCATCAACTGGAAAATATAAAAGGTAAATTGAGAGGAAGTTTTTTCTCTTTTTTGGATAGGGCTAGAAGAACCTCAAGGTATGTTCTTTTACATCATTTTCATTATATGATTACATCATTTTTGTAATGCTACTAGTTTTCTTGCTTATTTCAACTATGAGGTACTTCTTTTGCTTTAATCTATTTGTTATAGGAAAAAGCTGATAGAAGCATCAAAGTGTGAAACTCTTCCTTGTATTTTTGTCTTACTACTGATTTGGGTCATGTAGGTACTTTTGCTTTAATCTCTATAATTAACTTTTCTAATCATTTCATAGGCATAAGTTTTATTGAGAATTTTATTTGAAGTAGAGAGATTTATTTTGAAGGTCTTCCAGCTCTTTTCTTATGTATTGAAGCTCACTTGAAATGGATGGTGCAACATAAACTAATTATATAACATATGAGGTATTAACTTTGTTCGTTTATTAACTTCTCTTAATATTGAAGCGCACTTTACGGTACTTTTTGCTTGTTTAAAGCATATACTCGTTGAATTTGTTCTTTTAGGTGCAGTCAAATTGTTTGTGTTTATATAATTTTGTTCTATTTTACTTGAGTGTCAATATATTGTAATCATTGTTGTCAATATATTAATGTTTGGAGTTGATGTCCAATATGATTTTGTTTTCTTACCATGTTTTGCAAGAATCCATTGGAGGAATGAAGCTATAAAACAATAGATATGTTTATATGGTTTTTTTTTTTTTTTTTTTTTTT
>QLSR01000069.1:925046-970705 GCA_031780015.1 Citrullus colocynthis | reverse complement strand
TTTTTTTGGTTATATTGCATGTCTGAAGTACAATTAGAAGGAGATACAACAGACTTAAAAGAGAAACAAAATCAATTACCTGTTTGTCCTAGAATGAATGGCAAACTGGACTTTCCCTGCCTCCAGATTTTCAAACTTAAGGTGCTCAGGGCCAGCAAAGCACCTCCAGAGATCAAACTGCTCAATGCAGATGGGTTTCTTGAGAAAATGAAGCTAATAAGGCCACCACTTAGTACAATTCCACCTATTAGCGATTCATAATCAAACTTTAGGCAAGAAAGGAACATTGCAGCACTAGTTTGTATTCTTTCAAAGTCGAAGATTCACAGGAAGAAAAGTTTCTGAACTTCATGCATTTTTCCTTATTTAAAACCCTCTAATTCAATATCATCCCATAGATTAAAAAAGAGAAAACACATATTAAGTCACTCATGTTTCTCTACCATTTCATCGAAACAGAACAGAATGGCATCTAGTCTCTTAAACTTGAAAAAAATATAAGAAAGAAATTATCACATTGTCCAGTATCATAAAGAGAGTTTATAAGGCAATCTGTTCTGTATCAATACTGGTAAAAAAGACTTTCCAACAAGCAAGAAGTAAGTGACCAAAGCACCAAACAAGAACAAGAACAAGAACTATTTAGGCAATTTGAGCCAGCCAACTTCTCATCCCAACATGACCTCCCACAAAATCTGACACACGTCATGATTAACATCACAGCTGTGCTATGTATATGTGCAGCCTATACCAACTCTTAGATGTCGCATTTCCATTTCTACTCCTCCCTCCAGTAAACTTTCACTTTGAAGAATAGTCATAAGCCAATAAGTTCACTAACACCCAGCAGCTTCATGGCAAGGTGAAAAGAAAAGCAAATAGATACAGCTTTCAAAAGGCTGTTAAGTGGAGAGAACATATCTAATTATAGTTTGGCAGATGGCATTTAGTCTCCTCCTTCGAGGTCCATGCCTACCAGAAGGAGTAGGCCATACTGAGTCAAATTTTCTTCCAATACCATTGAGGAAGAAGTTTTCTTTCTTAAATTTATTCTGAATGAGAAAACAGGAAATGGGTACTGAAGAATTGAAATTACGATCCCTCGCCATTTTATCTGTGTTTCAAAATTTTTGCTGCATTCATGATTCAACCCCTTTAAATGAGATCCTTAGAGATTACTGTTTTACCAGAATATTTTATGAAACTTAACCTCAACCAGGTAGGCTCTTTTCTCCGTACTATTATGGCTCATGTCAACTTGATCTCAGTCATTCTAAACCACTTGGTCAAGGCACTTGGCAAACAAACCAACGATTCACATTTCAAACTGAATAAATGTGTTTTTAGAAGTACTACTCATTTCTTATTTAGATAAATAAATAAGTGATTGCAAAGTGAAAGGAGTTAGGCTGTAATCTGGTTACACTTACAGTGTGCTTAGTAGCTACATCTAACACAATAAATCAATATTCAATGTAATGTATTTAAGCTACAATCATGAGAAACAATACTAAGATGGGAGGAAGCACTTCTTCTCCTTCTCAAGTGAAAGACCAAAACCCCAACATAATTCGCACAATAATCTTGCATTCTAACTGCTACTACCAGCTGACCAGTCTATCAATAAGGAAGGAATGCAAAACTCACCGAAAGGAATGCCAAAACAGAAATCATGGATTTTTGCTGTTCGTTTCAGCACAGTGCCAACATTATCAGGTTCCTGCAGCTTCTCATTCTCTACATTTCCCACATCAGATGACTCATCAACACCCGGATATGAGTTTGTGGCAACTTGAGATTCCGATGCATCCGTGGCGTAGCTTAAAGTTGTCTTAGTCTGGGAATCAGCAGTATTTGAAGCAGATCCTTCGAGGCTTGAAACAATCAAGAACTAAAAAAGGAAAATTCAAATGTCAGCGAAACCTATTATGCCACTCGATACCATTGTGTTAAGCACCATTAGCATACGCCATTACTTAGACACAGCACAAGCATTAAGCACTTTCAAGAAGTCGCCATTTCAAAACTTTAAAATCAAATGGGAACTTCCACATCTCGTCAATTAGAAGTTCGATCTAAGTCATAAAAAATGTACAGATGAAGTATCCATGAAAACTCTAACAAGTGAGAAAGAAAAAACTAAACTCAAACAGAGAAGCACATATATTCACCAGCAAAACCTAATTAGAGTGAACGTAATATCAAACCAGGTAGTTGAAACTTAAAATCATTCAAGCAATCGAGCAAAAATGCTATATCCGAATTAAGGCATTCAAACGAAGGGGTAAAATATATCGAATTTAATATTAACTATCCCACCCTGAGTTTATATAAATCAAATTCAAAGCTAACGGAAAAAGGGTTTCCATCACTGATTCATAAAGCGAAACATACCCTCAATTCATCGAAATTCGCTACAATTTCTTCAAACTTCCGGTTCATAGAGTTGCCAAAAGAGATAAGAAACGAGCATACCGAAAGGAAACACAAACCTTAGGGAAGGAAAGAGAAGGGCGAGGGGCTAAGAATGAGCGACGCTGTTGCAGGCGAAAGCCACGGTTGATGGCGGCCAAGCACGAAAACTGAGACGCCGTCGCCGCCATTTCAGATCGGAGCAAGGTTAGAAGAAGAAATGGTAAGAAGAATGAACAACAAAATCAAGCAATCGACGGTGAGAAATTGTACAAGATGGATGTAAGATCGGATTGAATGTGATGAATGAAGCGGGGGTTTTAGAGGATTATAGTTTGGAAGAATCTGGATCGCCTCCACGTTTTTGAGAAGATTGAAATAGTTGAATCGAAGGAGAAGTCAATTGGGCCAAATGATCATATCAAAATATTATAGGACTGCTATGCAAATTCTATTTCTTGTTTTCCTATACAAGTAACTAGTTAAAAAGTATATTTTGAGTTTGTTCAACTTTAGTTCAATAATATGTTTAGAATAATTGCACAAAAAATCTATTTTGAAGGTCTAAAATGGCAAATGATCTATCTTTTAAAAAATATGAAATGATCTTTTGTTGATGCCACAGACACATGAAATTACACATTTGCCCTTTCTCTTTTCCTCCTTCTCAACACGATTTCTGTCTTCTCCAACGAAGTTTTGTAACTCTAGCAACGATTTCTTCTTTTCCACGATCATCAACTCTGGCCAACGATGTGTGACCAGCTCCGCCTTCCATCTCTGACCAACGATGCATGACCAAATCCGACCAACGATGTGCAAGAGAAAGAGTGAGAACTTCTCCGCAACCCTGCAATTTCAACCAATGTTGCACGACCAAAGCTAGAGTGAGAGCGAGATAGGCGATAGAGAAAGAGAGCGAGTGATGAAAGGAAGCGAGCGAGAGTGAGATAGACTTTTCTTAGTGCGCGAGTTCATTTCTGTGACTTCTCAGATTTTCAGGTATTTAAATTAATTATCTTGATTTATTTGGATGATTGGTTCACTTATAACGTTTAATTGAGTTATGTTGAGAAATTAGTTCATGCCAAGTCAACATGATAAAAGGGTTTAGGAGTAACTCAATTAATGGAAATCTCAATTTAAATTGAGATTTAAATTTATTTTGAATTGTGTTGAGTGGTTGCATGAAATTTATTTGGGAGATTGATAATTGGTTTTAATTTAATTAAGCAGTGTTTTGTGTGGGAAAAAGAAAAAAAAGAGAGAAAAAAGGAGGTAATTTTTTTAAAAGAGAAAATTAGGGTTTGTAACTAAGAAAGGAGGTAAGTTTGTATATATTTATTAGGGTGGCCTCGGTTTGCGGGCAAAGTTAATAAAAGGAAAATTTTCTCTCTCTCCCCCTTCTTTTCTTCTTTTTCTTAACGCCACCCCTGCTCTTCTTCTTCGGTCTTTTTTCTTTTCTTTTTGTTAGTGTCATTCGTCTCTGCACATTGACCTTTGTCGCCAGTCCATCATTCCTTCATCTTGGGTTTGACTCAAATTTGTAGCATAGTAAGTTTTGCCCATTTTTCCGTGGTTTTGATGGAAGAATGGGTTGTTTTTGTGTTGGGTGTAAATTTACTGATTCATGATTTTACGCGTAGATTAAATTGGTTGTGGTTGTGGTGGGTGGTCCAACCAAGCTCGAGTGTTTCTGGCGTCTTGTGATAAATAACTAAATTGTTTTAAGAGTCTTCTAAGATAATTGGACTGATTTTGATGCCGAGGTTGGACTTACTGTCGGAAGTTGGAAAAATTGGAATATAAGGTCATTGGATGCAATTGTTAAGTAATTGGTTTGGGGTTTATGCCTAAAAGCTTAATGTAATCTTGGGTTTGGGTTGTACCCTAGGTTTTAATTTAAGGTCCTTGCAGAAAATTGTTGGCTGTTAAATCTTTTGGACTCATTTCGGTAAGTGATTTACTACTGTTTTGCCTACATTTTGGTGCCCTAATAGTGCTATTTGTGTTATCAGTTAGCGAGGTTTTGAGTAGTAGGAATATTATTTGGTTATGGTTCTATGTGGGAATATTATTTGGTTATGGTTTACTGGATTGGACATTATGATTAAGTTTCAGTTGTCTATTATTAGTTAGGTCTCATGAATGTAAGAGATGTTTTGAGTATCCTGTTTGCTGGGTACAATTTTGGTCTATGGTTTTACATAGGAATAATATGGATCTATGTAGGAATATTATTGGATTACTATGGACTGGACTGAACAATATGATTAAGTTCTGATGCCTATTTCTGAATGTATATTAGAATGATGATGATTATTATCCTACTTATCAGGCCCTGTACTCTCTATTAACCGTGAACTTTCGAGTTTACCGACTATGATTATGACTGGGTGTCCCTTGAGGATCACCACCTCTGCTTATGATTGTGACTTCTGGGATCACTACCTATGACTGCCTGCCTCCAGCTTCGCTACTTTTTCTTATACATATGCCTATGTTTTGTACATTGGTGCCTATGATAAGAGGATAACAATTTCACCTAGTGGGCTCCACATTTTTCAGGTAAGGGTTGGGACAGATAGGCGAATGACAAGAAGAATCCGTGATCGTGTCATGGGACCAATCATCGCTTCTACGTATCATGTTTATGTCTTCTCTTTCTAGACTATAGGTTCTAGTTGCAATTGATAAATCTAACTCATTTAATTATTTAATTATTTATTTTTATTTTTTTTAATTTAATATTAATTTGAACCTTTGTTTTAAGGGTACCCCGAGAAACTTATTTTATGTAATTTGATTGAATTAGTTCAATTTATATTTTATTTTATTTTATTTATGTATGTATTTTAGTATGCATTACAAAAATTCCCGCTCTCGACAGAATCGAGGTCAGAGCGAAGAGGGAACCTCTTCTTTAAAAAGAAAAGTGGATTTTGAAATCTTTAATGAATCCACCGTCAGTAAAATGGGTCCTATGGAAAGTCCATCGATTGCTAATCTCTAGTAAAAATCCAACATTTGTTTTCTACAAACCTAGGCACTTTAGGCGTATGTAGTCTCGATTGAATCTATTGCCTAATTGGTTCCCAAGGAGAGACTTGGAACCAAAGAAGTAGGGATCGATTCCATGATTATAAGTTCATTCCATACTAGGGCAGACTTTTGAAAAAAATGTTTTTTTTTTTATGTTCTATTACTTGATTTAAAAATCGTTTTACACGATCTCCCATGCATAGAGTAGCATCAAGCCAGTTAGAAAAATTGGGTCGTTACAATTTTGGTAATTTTACTCGAACTTAATGTCAACAAAGGGTCATTTAGCATATTTTTAAAAAAATTCAGGTCATTTGACATCTTGGGCCCAATTTTGAGGTCATGCGTACAAATTTCCTTAAAACTTTATTCCCTAGAAGAATAAGCGTCGCCAACCATTGCTAACTCAAGTTAAGGCCATTTAATGTTTGAAGACCTATTTTACATGAATATATTAAATGAGATATTTACCATAAGAGTTCTTTAACCACATAAAAAGGATCATTTCCTCAAATAAGCTTCCTACATATTCTCCTTCCAAAAAGAAATGAAATTCCTACATATCCATAAGAAATAGTTATTAAACACATCTAATGTTTAACCATCTTTGAATTAAATTTTGTGAACATCTATTTTTAGGGTATTTGATATTCCTTCAAATTTTTAAGAATTTATGCCAGAATGGGATGAATATTCAGAATGATGGAATATATAGGCTTTAATGTATGTGAATGTATCTTCTTATATTTGTTTAATGTTAATTAATTCTTTTTATAATCTACGTGCTTTTACTATTTCGAATCAATTTGGAAAGCTTAAGGGCCCGTTCGGATTAACTTAAAAAATAAATGTTTTTCAAAAATTCATTTTCATCTAAACATTTTTGCTAGGAAATGTTTAAAATAAAAACACTAATGAGTTTCAAAATCTATTTTGAGTGGATGACAAACACTTGTAATTCTTAAAATGACTTTCTTTTTAAATTAAACACTTGAAAAGGTATTTCAAATACACTATAAGTTTTTGTGGCAACATCACTTTGGATTCTTTATAAGTGTAGTTGTTTCATATACCATGTTTACATTTCTCAAATGTATGAGGAAAGTGCTGGACCGGTATGGCAACTCTAGAAGGGGTGCATAGGGTTTAATTAAACTTTTTTAAAAATATATGTTAATTTAAACTAATTAGATATTTTTAAATTAAATTAATAAAAACTCTAATTGATGTTAAACACAAGATTTATAAAAGATGTGAAACACTAGATTCAATCAATCTCAACCAACAAGAATAATAATCTATAGCATGCCACCAAAAATTAAATGCAAAATTAATTAAGAAAGAGTTAGAGAAAACGACACCGTAATTTTTATAGTGGTTCGGTCAAACTCAATCTACATCCACTTTTCTAAGTGCTTCTTGGGATTTTGATTAAAAATCTCCTTTGACTCCTTCCATGGATGAGAGTCGAATTGCTACCTTGCTCTTTTTTCTGGTTCAAGAGCAAATTCAATCCTTTCCACGGGTTAAGATCTACCGTTACAATGTTTTTGAAACTTTAAATACACACAATAAAACTCTCTAGATGTACAAATTTGAGTCTTTTTGTTGTTAAAAGCATTCTAACAAGCCTCATCTCACTCGAAGCTTTCCCCTTTCCTCATCAACTTTTGAAAAGATTGGCATCATCCAGCTAGGTTTTGAAATAAACCTCCGTATGTATGCCAAATAACCCTGGAGACTTCTCAACTCATGCAAATTTCTTGGCCTTGGCATCTTTTGAATAGCATCCATTTTAGACTCGCCTATTCTGATTCCTCAATGCTTTACAACAAAACCGAGAAACTTTCCTGAGGTTACGCCAAACTTGCACTTGAGAGGGTTCATCCTCATCTAATATTTTCGTAGGTGGTCGAACACAACTTTCAAGTCTCTCAGGTGGTCTTTTGACGTTTCCTGGACTTGACTATAAGGTCATCAACATAGCATTCGACATGTTTATGTAGCATATCATCAAACACTTTTTGCATGGCGCGTTGATAAGTAGCACCATTATTCTTCAATCTGAAAGGCATTACCTTGTAACAGTATATTCGTTTTGGAGTTCGAAAAGCCGTCATTTCCTTATCTGCGAGAGCCATTCGTATTTTATTATATCTAGACGACCCAGCCATAAAGAATAAGGCCTCGTGCCCAGTAGTTGCGTCAACCATGATTTCAGTAATGGGCAATGGAAAGTCGTAGGCATGCATTATTTAGATCCCCAAAGTCTACGCATATGCGAAGTTGTCTATTCTTCTTTTTAACAAGCACAATACTTGTTATCCACGTTGGATACTTGACCTCGTGGATGAATCATGCTTCAATCAACTTATTGACTTTTGCTTCAATTTGGGGGATAAGCTTTGGCCGAAAACGTTGTTGAGCCTATTTAACTGGTCGATAGCCTTGTTTACTTGTGAGATGATGGACTGCTACTCTTGGATCAAGTTCTAGCATCTCTTTATATGACCAAGCAAAGATGTCTTTGTATTCGATGAGTACTCTCATATATATGCCCTCATCTTCGCCTGAGAGAGATGCACTAATAAAAGTTGGGTGCAATTGTTTAACGGTACCAAAGTTTACTTCCTTAAGCTCATCCACTATGGATTGACCACCACCCTTAAGCATCAATGGGGCATCCTCCACATCTTCTCTGATTCTTCGATGATGGTGATATGGTGACATGAAGTTTCACCTCCTAATTGTTTTGAGCTTTCAACTTCAAGATTAGTAAAGATGACATCACGTCTCTTTATCTTCAATGAGCCTTTGCTTGTATTGAGGGTAACGAAAATCTTTTCATTCATGAAAGGACGACACTATGAATCTCTCTTTCACCCTTTGTCTCACATGAGGCAACTTCTCACTTGAATGATTTTCTGCATCCTCATGCCCAATGCGGTGCCAAATTGACGTGCAGGATATTGACCCTTCCTCTTTACGGTTACACTAGGGGCAACACCACGAACTTCCTCTTCACCTTTCATCTCGCAAGACACATTTTTGGCAAAGGAATTCTCAACGCTTACACTCTTAGGCGATAAAAAATCGACCCATGGGGCATTCCCTCACTCTTCTCCATGGTCACACTTAATCTTTCAACGGTTAAAGATCAAGCTATCACTAGGGAATGTTGAATGTTTTCTTCTTCTCTAAAAGGCATAATCAGCCTTCGATAGGCTGAGCGTCGGCCAAGGCTGGCATTGAGCGCTGATTTTCTTCTTTTGTTTCCATCATACTTCGCCTTTCAAAGACTAAAACACGTGCAACAAGCAGTCTAATTTGGTCGAAGACTGAGGTTCTCTAACCATTGCTTTCTTTCTCTTTCGAATCGTCAACCTCTTCCGTCGTTGTGTGATTCTTGTCAGCCACTTTTGTTTTCCCCTTTCTAGTTATGCGATTTTGATCAAGAGACTTATACCCAAATCCTTTCCTTAAGGCAGATATAACGTACCCCTCCTACAACAACTTCTTCGAGGATGGAGAAAGTTCAGGTTGCTTGTAAATTTTCAGACTCTTGAGCTCAGTGTGAGTTGTGAAGTCATAGTCTGCCTTTGCCAGCAATTTATAAGCCTTTGCGTCGAACCCACCTTTTGTTTGTCTCTCAAGCAAATTCACCTTCGTTAGGTCCACTTTCGGCTCCTGAACTTCTTGCTTTGTCATCCTTGTAAGCGATGTTGTTAGTTTAGATGTGTGATGTATAAGTTATATTGTAAAACAAGTTTTCCTATTTTTACCCCAAGTATAACTAAAACTAAGGTTTCTCGATGAGTCTGAAGTTGAATGGTCTCTCGACTTTATTTGCTTATAAGTATGAATGGTCTCTCGACTTTAAGATATTACCAAAAGTTGAAATAACATAATTTATAAATTGAACTAACAGCAATGGAGGTGGTGGAATGTAAGGTGCACATCAGTTAACAACAAAGAGTTATATGAATGAGGAAGAAAACAGGGTTAGGGCTCGTTATCATCTTTACTTGGAATGCTTTTTAATTTTCTTCCATGTTCTCTATCCTATTTGGGTTGCAACTCTCGTTAGACAAACCACATGAATCATATTTCTATGACGCATGTTGAAAGATTGGTTGAACTTAAGGTTATTTTTATTTTTGGAAACACTTCTTACTTTGCTTAATAAGATCCACCATTACTTACTCTTTCAAGTAGTTGATTGTAGCTACTTATTTCAATTAGCCAAATGAAAATAAGCAATAAGTTCAAATACATTAAGCAAAATGGAGGAATCTTAAGATTTGTTTGCTGAAAAGATGATAACTTTAGCCAAACCCTTGATAGATTTAGTTACTCGTGGCTTTAATAAATAAAAGGGAGAGATTGAGAGAAGTGAAACTCATGAAGGATAGATGAAAATAATGAATATGATGAAGTTATTACAAAAGTATTCAATGTCTTGAAATATAGAAGTAAACAATTAAAGAAAGCAGAAAAGATAAGAAAACAGGGTAATCAGGCCAGAAGTCGCAAGTTCTTGCTCTAGTTGGCGATGAACGCGTACTTCACTGCATCTGGTGGTGGGAAGGTTGGTTGGCGAGAAGATTACTCTCTCGAGCTCTCTATCTCCGATTGTCTTCTTGGAAGGCTTTTGCTTAGAGAAGGCCAAAATCCAAAGATTTCAACAACATTCTTTTTGTCTTTGGCACAATCTATTTATAGAGTCTGCTTTGTACGTTGAGATGTTGACATTTCCTTGCTACTGATGCACTGCAGACGATGTGTCTGCCCTTCATCAACCTTTGATTGTTAGGTGGTCGATTGTAGTGCTGCAGGGTAAAATATCTTCTAAAGGTCAGGTTGCAGGTGTCAAAGATCCCAAAGCATGTGTCTCAAGTTCTTTGGTTCTACATTTAATTGCTTGTTGGATGCATGCTTTGATGTAGGCATTTATCTACTAAAGACCAAGCATTTTAGAGCAATTTAATCTTCATTACACACACCTTAAGTAATTCAACATGTTGAACGCATAAATATGTTTTTATCAACAATTTAAATCAAAATTGTCGCATGCTTCATTAAATTCTCTCCATTATTCTAAGAAAATAACTACAATAACTTGTATTTCTACAAGTCATCAAACGGCATAACGATACTTTCTTTTAGGATTTCAACGTCATCGACCTTCAAACCCTACGAGCACTCTGCAAATAGAGACTCTCCTTTCTTACATCTCAACAAAGGAACATAACACAAGATTGGAGAACTCATAGCCTTTTCATCTTTCAAAGTTTTAGTCTTCGCAGAGCTGATAGATGCTTCACCCTTTTGAGAGTCATGGTACCAGTCCCTTCGCTTGACTCTTTTCTTACATTTGTTTTTGGCTTTGGCTTGGAATTTTTGCTCCCTTTTTGTCAGAGGAATTTTCACGGGCATTGCCTCACCGATGTCATCATTCTTAAGGTAAAAATTCGCATCCGAAAAGTGAGACTCAGCTTTTGAGAATGGATTAGAGTTGACTACTTCAACCATTTTAATGTCATCTTGATAAAATTTGAAGCATTGATGCAGCGTTGAAGTTATTACTCCATTTCCATGAATTCAAGGACGCCCTAGTAACAACTTGTAAATGGTCCTCAAATCTATGATATGAAACAATGTATTAGCCCTTAGGTCACCAATAATGAGTTCCAAGCGTATCATGCCAATTGCTCGTTGACCGCCTTGGTTGAAGCCTTGGATTACCAATTTGCTGTTTGAAAGTTCTTCCATTGAAATGCCTAACTGCTTCATGGTTGACTTAGGCATTATATTGATGGCTGATCAATCATCAATAAGAATTCAACTAACCCTTTGTTCTCATATGTATCCCGAAACAAACAAAGACATGTTATGAGGTTTTGATCCTACCAGTAAGTCTTCATCTGAAAAGGCTATGGATGTATAGCAAGCGGCACATGTGCGTGCTGTCTGTCTTGAGCATGCTTGTCTAGGGAGTGTTTGCCTATGGCCGCATGCCCAAACCACCATCATCTACCTTATACTTATGCCTAGTAAGTAGCTTAGGAAGTTGTTTTCATTTTCATGTTGTTTTCCTTTCGAGTGACGTTTCGCCAGTTTTGATATGCAAGGCTGACAGACTAGTTTTTGCTTATAATGTACTATAAGGGAACCCCACTAGTTGACTCCCCGACCAAGTATTGTTGTACTCTTTGCAAACAAGCTTTCTTGCAATTGTCAGTCCTCAATGCTTTATTTGATGATGTTTTCAAAGCTTTCCATCTCTCTCGTTTTATAAAACTATTTTCTCTCAAAACGTGAGTAGAGGCTACATCATACCCCGAGTTTGCCTGCGACCTGCAATATTTGTACGGCTGACTTGCTCGCCGGGTTAGAACAGTGCCGTACAGTCGCCCTTCCCGTATTCAAAAGTAAGAGATTGTGACAAGTGGTATTAGAGCTTAGTTAGCTTCTCGGCTGTCAAGTACCACTATCATGTTGGCTATAAAGCAACTGAACAAGTTGCAGTCTGAGCGACTTACTGAGATAGAAGAGCAATAGCTATATCTGAGGGAAGTTCTTGACGATATGAGATTCATCCAAGTCTGGCTAGAAGGGTTGGATGAAGAATTGATGCGCTAAATGCTCAAGTAGCCGCGCTACCAATCATAGAGTTGACATTAAGGGTCGACTCCTTGGAACACAAAACTACACGTCCTGGTCGTTTTGAACGTGGTCATAGCTCCACAAGCTTTGTAGCACACATGGAAGAACGTGTCGACGAGCTCGATAGCTCCCACAAGGTCATGTTGAAGCTATTTAATGACTTGACCGATGATTTTAGAGCAACAGTGGAAGCCATCAGGGCTGAGATAGCTGAAATGAAGACTTAGGTCAACCTAACGATGCGAGTTGTGGGGAACCACGATGCTAAGGAACTGGAGAACTTCATCTTTGACATGGATCAGTACTTTAAAGCAATTGGAACCGTGTCAGAAAAGGTCAAGGTCATTTTGGCCTCCATGCAACTCTCTAATGATGCAAAACTGTGGTGGAGATCCAAAGTTAACGATGTCTAAGATGGTCGATGTACCATCGATACGTGAGGAGATTTTAAGAAGGAACTAAGAGCTCAGTTCTTCCCCGAGAATGTGGAGTTCATAGCGATGAGGAAGCTAAGGGAACTCAAACACACGAGAACTATCCGAGAGTACGTGAAACAGGTCTCCACCGTTATGCTGGACATCCGAGATATATCTGAGAAGGATAAAGTATTCTGTTTTGTCGAGGGCTTAAAGCCATAGGCCTGGACTAAACTCTACGAATAGAAAGTGCAAGACCTAGCCTCCGCCCTAGCTGCTGCCGAAAGACTGTTAGATTACAATGGTGATCAGGCGTCACAAGAAAAGAATGCAGCTCCCCCGAGTTCTAGGTACAAGGCCACAAAACCCAACCCCCCGAAGAGCTTTAATTTGGAAAAGAAGCCGCAAGCCTCAGGTGCAGGCCCCTCCCAGGGGCCCTACCAGGCCAACCAGAATCAACCCAGACCCATCTCTTGTTTTCTATGCAAAGGCCCCCACCGAGGAGCCGAGTGTCCACATCGAGGTGTCTTTACAATCTTACAGGCCTCAGTACAAAGTTGTAGTGAACCCGAGACAGAAGTAGAGGCAGAAAGGGAAGAAGATGAGGAAACCCCTAGAATGGGGGCATTAAACTTCTTATCCGCAATTCAGAAGAAAACCTCCTGTCAGCAAGACGTAGTGGAAAAGGGACTTATGTTTGTTGACGCGATCATCAACTCCAAACCTGCTAGAGGCATCATGGTAGACTTTGGTGCAACACACAATTTCATTTCTGAACAGGAAGCTCGCCGCTTAGAACTCAAAATTGAGAAAGATGCAGGAAAGATGAAAGCAGTTAATTCAGAAGCCCTGCCAATTGCCAGAGTATCCAAGAGGGTACCTTTACAGCTGGCTGAATGGACCGGGAACGTCGATTTGGTCGTGGTATGCATAGACGACTTTGACATTGTGCTCGGAATGGAGTTCCTCTTGGAACACAAAATCATCCCCATGCCCCTGGTTAGGTGCCTAATTGTCACCAGCAGTAATCCCATAATAGTCTTAGCAGATATAAAGCAACCTAGTGGAGTAAGAATGATTTCTACCCTTCAGTTAAAGAAAGGTCTCAGTCGAGAGGAACCCACCTTCATGGCCATTCCGGTTGTCGATGAGTTCGCCGAAACCGAGTTTGTTCCTCTAGAGATCGTAGAAATTCTGAACGAGTATGTTGATGTTATGCCATAAAGTCTGCCAAAGTCTTTACCTCTACGACGTGGGATTGATCATGAGATTGAACTTATCCTTGGAGCCAAACCTCCAGCGAAGAACACATATAGGATGCTCCCCCCAACCCCCCGCCCCCCCAAACTAGCTGAACTCAGAAAGCAGTTGGATGAGTTGCAGAATGCAGGATTCATTCGCCCTGCAAGAGTACCATATGGGGCCCTAGTTTTGTTCCAGAAGAAGAAGGACGGAACGCTATGATTGTGTATCGATTATAGGGCTCTAAACAATGTAACAGTTCGGAACAAGTAACCCCTACCAATCATCATTGATTTGTTTGACCAGTTGAATGGAGCCTGATACTTCATGAAACTTGATCTCAGGTCAGGGTATTACCAAGTTCGCATCGCCCAGGGAGACGAACCGAAGACTACCTGTGTGACTAGGTATGGGGCATTCGAATTCCTCGTGATGCCCTTCGGACTCACCAACGCGTCGGCCACGTTTTGAACGCTGATGAACCAAGTATTTCATGAATACCTCGATCAGTTTGTAGTGGTCTATCTTGATGACATTGTTGTGTATAGTCCTACTCTAGAAGAACATAAAGTTCACCTCTGATTAGTCTTTGACAAACTACAGCAGAATCAACTCTATGTGAAGAAAGAGAAATGTGCTTTCGCCCAAAAGCGTATTAACTTTTTAGGCCACGTGATCGAACATGGGAAGATCAAGATGGACAGTGACAAGTTGAAAGCCATCCAGGAGTGGAAAGTTCCCGTCTTTGTGTCCGAGTTACGTTCTTTCTTGGGACTAGCAAATTACTATTGTCATTTTGTTGAAGGATTTTCAAGAAAAGTTGTCCCCTTGACTGAGTTGTTGAAGAAAGACACTACTTGGCAGTGGTCTGCTGAATGTCAGTTGACCTTTGAAGAGCTGAAAGCGACCATGACGAGGGGCCCTATTCTCGGTCTGGTCGATGTGAAAACCATTTGAGGTGGAGACAAATGCTTCAGATTATGCCTTCGGAGGCGTTCTTCTCTAAGAAGGTCACCCGATAGCTTATTGAAAGCCGAAAGCTCAATAGTGCAGAAAGAAGGTACACTGTCTTTGAGAAAGAAATGCTGGCCGTAGTCCATTACCTAAGAGTTTGGAGGCAGTACTTGCTGGGATCGTGCTTCGTAGTCAAGACCGACAATAGTGCCATCTTCCACTTTTGCAATCAACCAAAGTTAGCATCAAAACAGGCACGATGGCAAGAGTTTCTGGCTGAATTTGACTTCAATTTCAAACACAAGACGGGGAGGAGCAACCAAGCCGTCAATGCCCTTATCCAAAAGGGCGAGCATGCGACCATATGCGTGCTGGCCATATTCGGTCAAGCAAGGTCGACGGGTCGATGCGTGAGATCATCAAAGAATTTCTACAAAAAGAACCTTATGCTCGGGCTATCATAGCATTAGCCAAAGTTAGCAAGACCAAACAGTTCTGGGTTGAGGGGGGCTTGCTGTTGACAAAAGGGAATCGATTGTATGTCCCTAGAACAGGAGACCTAAGGAAGAAGTTGTTACATGAGTGTCATGATACCTTGTGGGTAGGCCATCCAGGGTGGCAAAGAATCTATGCACTGCTGAGAAGGGTTACTTTTAGCCCAATATGCGAAACGATGTCATACAGTACACCAAGACCTGCCTCATCTTTCAACAGGACAAGGTTGAGAGAGTGAAAATTGTTGGGCTCTTCGAACCCTTGCCAGTGCCATCCAAACCATGGGAGAGTGTGTCCATGGATTTCATCACCCATTTGCTGAAGGTGTGCGAGCACGAAGCCATCTTG
Organism: Citrullus colocynthis; assembly: GCA_031780015.1. NCBI lineage: Eukaryota > Viridiplantae > Streptophyta > Magnoliopsida > Cucurbitales > Cucurbitaceae > Citrullus > Citrullus colocynthis. The sequence continues at coordinate 955,130 of QLSR01000069.1, read as the reverse complement.
GTTATCATTGATCGGTTTTTGAAGTATACCACCTTCATAGCTCTGAAACAATGTTCTACCAAAATGACAGCTCAATTGTTCTTCAAACACGTGGTGGTATGGGGAATTTCAACCAGCATTGTCAGTGACAGGGATGGCAGGTTCATAGGCACCTTCTGAACCGAACTATTTTCCTTCTTGGGGACAAGCCTGAATATATCCTTAAGTTACCACTCTCAAACAGATGGCAAACAAAAAGGTTTAACTGCCTGCTCGAAGAGTATTTGTGTCACTTTGTCGATACCCGGCAAAAGAATTGGGTGCAGTTGTTAGATGTGGCCCAGTTTTACTTCAGTTGCCAAACAAGCTCATCAACAGGGAAGAATCCCTTTGAAGTTGTAAGCGGAAGACAACCCAAGAATCCCTTTGAAGTTGTAAGCGGAAGACAACCCTTGTTGCCCCACATTATTGATCATCCGTACGCAGGAAAGAACCCCCAAGCCCACAGCTTCACAAAGGAGTGGAAACAGACCATTGAGATTGCACAAGCCTACTTGCAAAAAGCCTCCAAGCACATGAAGAAGTGGGCGGACAAGAAGCGATGCCCCCTTGAATTTCGAGTAGGGGATCAGGTTCTAATCAAGTTGAGACCAGAACAGATTCGATTCCGAAGCCGAAAGGACCAATGTCTTGTTAGGAAGTATGAAGGTCGTCCTGAAGAAGGTCGAGAACACTTCTTATAGGGTGGTTTTGCCTACATGGATGAAAATTCACCCAGTAATTCATGTAAGCAACCTCAAACCCTTTAATTCATGCCTGCGTTAAAAGGTTGCCAACGCATCCATAGGTTGCTTGCGTTCCTGTGTTAAAGCATGCGTTTTAGGCTAAAAAACTTTAAAATAATTATCTTCATCAATTCACAAGAGTAAAACGCATATGGAGATTTATCAATGGAATTTAACCCATACTACCGCATGATTCTCTATTTAAACTCTATTTTTCTAAGAGAAAGACAAAAATAACTTGTATTTCTACAAGTTATCAATCCTTTAGAAACCTCTCTAGAGTCACTAGTAGTGTGTGACATTTTGGCGTCTGCTTGTCTACCTCATATGGTCTATCAGGGCATAGTTCCTATAATACATCACAACATTAATATATTATAAACTCATCATGCTCCTAACTACTATGCATGATCGTATTTCCCAAAATCTTATACTCTGATACCAACTTGTCACACCCTTTCCCAAGTACCCTCTTAACCTAGGAAAAGGTGTGAGGACATCAGACATCAACCATCCTACAACATTTATTGTCAACCTGTTCATTCCTCAAATCTTGACCATGCACCTAATAAGCAGTTATAAATCACAACTGAACATTAACCTCGAACTTAGGATAAGCTAACAGACAAGTACAAACTTCCATAAAATCCTTAAGTAACATATGATTACGAGCTCTCACTCTTTAACCCTCTACATGTACAAAACATGACATTTACAAATATTTATAATGTACACACACTAGTGGCAAACTCAGACGAGTTGTTGTGTAGGCTAAGCATCCCGGTTTTGCTCGCTACCTGGAAAATAGAAAAAAAAAAAACAAAGGAAAACATGAGCTAGGTTGCTCAGTGAGTGACAAGTTTAGAAAATCCTTACTTAACACAGGAATACGACAAAATCATGCTAAAAAATCAGTGATAAAATAATAAATATTTCATCTCCAAACTTAGGAAAACATGCTCGATAAATGATAATGAAACCATATACATTTCATCCTCGAATACCATAAAAAAAAGTTTCAACAATAGTCTGAAAGGTTTTCCTTAGTTGAGGTGGAGCGAACCTTAACCTACTCAATGTCGAAAACAACCTTAGTTGGGGTGGAGTAGTCTCGACATACCCAACGTCGATTAACCTTAGCAGTGTGGAATAATCTAAACACGACAACGTCGAATATACCTCTATGTGCACATAGAAATCATAACCTGGGTTGACCGTATATCTTCTCAAGTCCTTTAGTACTAGATCCCATATACAAGATTTAAGTCACCCATATGCCTTCTCCATATCCTTCGACATTGGGGACTATTTCCATATTTAGACTGCCTATATGCCTTCTCTGAGTCCTTTGGTATTGGAAGTCTTTCTAAAATATAGTCTAAAATAACGTGCTTTTGAAAATAACATGATAGTAATCACGAGTTTATGACGTCTCAAAACTTCACAAATTCATCATCAAATATTATGCTTCCATAGAATTCAAAATTATAAAAATAGCATGCCTTTTGTAAAACTTGTTTAACAACCAGCATGCTCTCGAACAATTTCCAATGCAAAACACATAACATTCACATGATGGAAAACACATGCTCACTTTAAAACAAATAGTCATAGTTGCACAATAAACTCGTGAAAATATCAACATTAGAGCATGCTTACAAACATACTAGAGCATCATGAAATCTTTGTATAAAATAAAGATTGTTTTGAATAAAATTTGTCACTCACAACTTGTCATGGACCCTTAATGGATTATAAATATTTTCTAGCTCTTCTCGGCCTGAAATGACATAATTCCCACTGTTAGATTCCATAGGATTCTGATTAAGGTGTAACAAATATACCTCAAACATTAATCTAAAGATCACTAACGAGATCAAACTACTTAACAAAACCAAACAACCAGTGAGACTTAGTCCACCAGCGAGATCCTTACTAGCGAGACTAAGCAATTAATGAGATCTGTACTAGCAAAACCAAGTATCCAAAGAGATTTACCTACCTAGCGAGACTAGGGACACCAGCGAGATGAGCGAGATTTGTGAGACAAAAACGGCTAGCGACTTAGCGAGATTAGTCTCGCTGCTCAACTTCACGCCCTCAGTGTCGCTATCCTTTCCAGCGAAACCCGTCTAACCAAAGCTTCTATCTTCGATTCCAACTGCTAAAAGTAGTACTTCTAGCCTGAATTAGATTTTTCTTCCTCTTACAAATATGTAGAGAAATGAGTTTACTAGCTTATCTCCAATTTGCAAGGTCTATTTCCCTTTCGTTCGTCAAATAACACAAATTTACTCCACCTTGCTCCAGATTACTCGAGAAATCGAACCAATCACTTCCATCTATACTTCCACCTGTTTCCCTTCACATTCAGCTCAAACATCCTTCACAAAAGTTGTTAGAAAACATACTAACTTACTAACCTCAAATTTTCAACTCTAAGCTCGATCTGATGGATAAATGAGCATGCAGCAGAAGTTAATTTGATCAATTTTCAGTCTAAGATGCTCATTTAGAGGATTAAACATGCAATTAAGAAGAAAAACTAAAGTTTCAAGAACACTTACCCCTGAAGCTCCAAATTCTCCTTCAATTCTTGATGAATTTCAGCACCACTTAGTTGTAGACCACCACAAGAGTCTTCTCTATTGTTCTCTAGGCTTAGATTGGATGGTGGGATCCAAATTTGTGGTGAATTTGAGAAAGAATGAAGGTTGGGAAGAAGATGAACAATGGATGAAATTTTGCAAAATTAACCCTTAATTTAACAAAATTCTTAACCATTTTTATGTCAAAATCATCTCTATTTATTAAAGAATAACATGCAATCCAATTGCATCAAAATTTAACAACACAAAATGATTAATTTATTGGTTAATTGTGAAGAAGACAACCAAGCTCCTAGCTTAGTTAGTGGGGAAATCCAATCTTCAAAAATCAATTTTAAAATCAATTTTCAATGAATTTCCAAAATTGAATTAAAATTGATTTTTAATTTCAAAAAATAATTAAATAATTAAATAGAAATGATTTAATATTTAATTAATTAAATATTATTTAAATATTAAATAATAAAATAATATTATTTTTCCCGCTTGTCCCGATTTTTCTAAAAAAACTGATATGAATCCCTATTCATATGATTAATATTTAAATCATATTTAAATATTATAATTAATTTATACGTTTAATTCGTAATTAAACATTGATATATCGTATATATCTAACTTTCATTCCTTAAGCCAAGATTTGAACGGTTCAAAATTATTCACCATATTATCTAAGATTTTAGTCCATTTATGAGCTAGTAGAGGGACCTAATGAACCTACAGATCCATGAGCTCCAACGATCCGAGATTAACCGGCCAAACTCTTTAACCTAGTTAACCAACATTCGTTAACGAACGGGACATTCCACTAAAGCCCGTAGCTGTACTCTCCTCACTGTAGATATATTTGTGTCCATCTGATATAACCGACATCGATAAGTCAATCCTTCACAGGTTGTTCATAACTTCAGCTAGGTCAAATATTGATTTACCTCTGAGTTACATCGTTTCTTCTTAAGTACCATTGTCCCTCTAATGAACAATTGATTTATGATCTAATCACTAAATCCATTTCCTCTAGGGCTAGTGAGAGGATGGGGCCCCTTGTTCAAGTCCTGTGAACAACACTTAAGAGAACAACCTCTCTTCTATCCCTAAGTTGGGTCAGAGTGAATTCTGTGTTGCAAATTCTATGTTCCCAACTATCTACCCGGTCTTATCCCTGAAATGGGAGGAATGTTGAGCAGCGCTATTGAGCTTACTCTCACCTATGCAGATCAAGGGATAATTCTAAATAAACAGGAGTTCATAGATAGCTCAAGATTTAGATCAAGTTATCTAGGTCATCGATAAGTTAAATTAATCAGTGTTAATCGTAAACGGTGTTAATACGTAACAGTGATTATTTCAGGGTCAGTCTTACACAATTTCATTTTGTAGAATACCTCTGCTCACATGTCTTTACATGAGCAAATCAGAATCACTTCATTTATGACACTTTACAACATTTGTAACAATCATGAAGCGGTCGTATTCAATAGTGTCTCCAGGAAGAGGTACCCAGCTTGATCCATGTACTATAGACTATTGAGGCTACTTACTCGAACTTGATCTTGTTTATGTCTCCACATAAAGTCCAAGTACTCATGATAGTAGCCAAGGGGTCGTAGTTTAATTGGATTTAGAGTTTAATAAATAATTAATTCACTTGAATAACTTCATATGTACTAAAATTCACATATTTACAAAAACTACGAGTTTTAGGACATACAACCCAACAAACTGCCACTTGGACTAAAACTCCTAGTGGGTTACAAAAAAGTTGAGTACAGTAAGAGAAATCTATACACAATAAACTAGGGCATCTTATACCCACAATTTCTCCCATTTGCCCTATTTATTCTACTCGTAGTCCTAAACTCTTCAAGTGGCCCTCAAAAACAGTAGCCGGGTGGGTCTTTGTAAATGGATCAGCAATGTTGTGCTCAGATGCTATTTGTCTCACAATAACGTCTCCTCATCTCACAATAGCGTCTCCTCTCTGCACAATTTCTCTGATGAGATGGTATTTGCGCTCAATATGCTTTCCGTGCTTATGGCTTCTTGGTTCTTTGGAGTTCACTACTGCGCCACTGTTATCACAATGTAAAGTGATTGGTAGATGCATGTCTGGAACAATTTTCAGATCTTTGAGGAACTTCTTAAGCCATACTGCTTCTTTGGCTGCCTCGCATGCAGCAACATATTCCGCTTCCATTGTGGAGTAAGCAATGCAACTCTGCTTAATACTTCTCCACACTACTGCTCCTCCATTAAGAGTGAATACCGATCTCGAAGTAGATCTTCTTGAGTCTATATCGATTTGAAAATTGAAATCAGTGTATCCGGTGAGGATCAAATCCTTATTTCCACACACAAGCACGTAGTTCCTCGTTCTTCTTAGATACTTGAGGATATTCTTAACGGCAGTCCAATGTGCAAACCTGGGATTGGATTGATACCTACTGACAATTCCTACTACAAAACATATGTCTGGTCGTGTATATAGCATTGCATACATCAGACTCCCGATAGCTGATGCATAGGGAACTCTTCTCATATCCTCAACCTCTTGAGGTGTTTTAGGACATTGTTCCTTTGACAAATGTATTCCATACCTAAAAGGTAGAAGACCTCTCTTGGAATCTTGCATCTTAAACCTAGACAACACTTTGTCTATATAAGATGCTTGAGACATAGCTAGCGTTCTATTCTTGCGGTTCCGAACTATTTGGATCCCGAGAACATACTGAGCTTCTCCCATATCTTTCATCTGAAATTGAGTTGCTAGCCAATTCTTAATGTCAGTAAGATATCCTACATTATTCCCAATAAGTAAGATATCATCTACATATAGAACAAGAAATGCTACAGTGGAGTTGATGATCCTTTTGTATACACAAGGTTCATCAACGTTTTAGTCAAAGCCATAAGATTTGACTGCAGTATCAAATCTCATATTCCAAGATCTGGATGCTTGTTTTAATCCACAAATGGATCTATTCAACCTGCAAACTTTTTGCTTCTGACCTTGTCCTATGAACCCTTCTGGTTGGACCATGTAGATGTTTTCTTCAAGATTGCCATTTAGGAAGGCAGTCTTGACATCCGTTTGCCAAATTTCATAATTATAAAAAGTGGCAATGGATAAGAGTATCCTTATTGATTTTATCATAGCAACAGGTGAGAAGGTTTCTTCATAATCTACCCGTCTACCTAGGTATAACCCTTTGCTACTAACCGGGCTTTATAGGTCTGTACCTTCCCCATATGGTCTCGTTTACGTTTGTAAATCCATTTACAACCGATAGGTCTTACCTCATCAGGTTTATCTATAAGTTCCCAAACTGAATTGAAGTACATAGACTCCATTTCGAGGTCCCTGGTTTTGATCCACTGATCTCGATCAACATCATTCATTGCCTGTTTATAGGTCAATGGATCTTCTAAGCCATCATCGGGTATGGTGACTTCGGTTTTAGCTAAACCTAAATAGTGGTCGGGTTGTCTAACAACCCTCCCACTACGTCGGGGCCCTCTCAACTCTTGAGATGGACGTGACAGACTAGATGTGCTTGGTCTATCAACAACTCTTGTTGATTGGCCAGTTTGATCAGCAATTTTTTGCGATCTATATGTAGCATCTTTTGAAATCTCTTCCAATACTAGTTTACTACGTGGTTTATGATCACGTATGTGGTCTTCCTCTAGGAATGTGGCATTTGTCGATACAATTACCTTTTTCATCTTGAGGATCATAAAATAGACCACCTCTCGTTTCTTTAGGGTATCCTATAAATAAGCATAATTTTGAACGACGTTCCAATTTTTTAGGATTTTTCACCAACACATCTGCTGGGCAACCCCAGATCCGGAAGTGACGTAAACTAGCTTTATGCCTTGTCCATAACTCATAGGGTGTTTCTGAAGCACTCTTAGAAGGAACATTATTCAAAATATAAACTGCAGTCTCCACTGCAAATCCCCAAAACGAGTTAGGCAACGATGCGTAACTGCTCATCGAACGAACCATGTCCAACAAGGTTCTATTTCTCTTTTTAGATACTCCGTTCTGCTGTGGCGTACTAGGTGCAGAGAGTTGAGACTTAATTCCATGTTCTATCATATAGTCTTGGAATTTTAAGTCCATATATTCTCCACCTTGATTAGATCGAAGTGTTTTAATAGTTTTACCTAATTGGTTCTCAACCTCGGTCTTAAATTCCTTAAACTTTTCAAGGGTTTCAGATTTATGATGCATTAGGTAAATATAACCATACCTTGAATAATCATCAATAAAGGTGATGAAATATTCATACCCTCCTCGAGCCCTTACATTTATTGGTCCACAAAGGCCTGAATGCACGAGTTCTAAGGGTTCTTTGGCTCGAAGACTTTTTCCAGTAAAAGATCTCTTTGTCATTTTTCCCTCGAGACAAGACTCACATGGTGGTAGAGAGTTATCTTCTAACTTGTTTAGAAGTCCGCTCTTAACCAATCTCTCAATCCTATTGAGATTAATGTGGCCAAGTCTTAAGTGCCAAAGATAGGTACTTTGAGAAACACGTCGTCGTTTTGTTTGAGTTTCGGCTGTTTTAAATATTTCAGTATTGTAAATAGCCTTAACTCTGGTTGGTTTTAACTTATATAAATTATTATTTAAGTTTGCAGAACAAATTTGTATACCTCTTTTAGTAATGAATGCTTCATCAATTTCAAAAGAAACTTTGTACATATGTTCAATCAAACGAGAAATAGATATTAAATTCCTCTTGCAAGAGGATACATACAAAACACTTTCTAAGTATATATATTTATTTCCAAAAAATAACTTTACATCTCCCATTGCCAAAGCTGAGATGAGCTCTCCTGATCCAACCAGGAGAATTATCTCACCATCTTCTAGTTGTTTCCAAGAACTAGTTTCCTGAAAAGAAGAACAAACATGATTAGTGGCCCCTAAATCCAGTATCCAAGTAGAATCATTATTCTCCACTATACACGTTTCTAGAACCATTAAATCGTATTTACCTTGATTCTCTTTTCCAGCCTTCTTATTGGCAAGGTACTTGGGGCAGTTCCTTTTCCAGTGCCCATCACCATTACAGTAGAAACATTTTCCTTTCTCTACAACGGGCTTTTTGCCTTTTGCAGTAGTAGTAGGAGGTGTTTTCCCTTTCCCTTTTCCTTTCTTCTTCTGAATATCTTTATTCCTTGGGACAGATTTATTTCCAAAGGTAGATCCCTTTTGGAATCTCCTTTTTAAGGTAGTAGCAACATTTGCCTCTACCTCAGAACCCTTAAGGACTGGTAAATCTGTAACTCATTGAGAAGAGTGGTAAGATTATAATCTATTTTGTTCATCATGGCGTTAGTTCTGAACTGGAAAAAACTCTTCGGAAAAGACTCCATGATGAATCCTACTTGGCTCTTCTCGTTCATGACAGCCCCGTTTACTTCCGCGATGTTGAAGTGGACCATTATGTCCAGAAAATATTCCCTAACATTCGTTCCTTCTTTCATCTGGCAATTGTAAACATATTTGATAACATCATGCATAGCTGAGGAGGACAGTTGTCTAAACAGAGCTTGCAATGAGTCCATGATCTCCTTAGCGGTGACCATTTTTTCATGCTTTTTGGATAGTATATTTGGTATACTTGCCAAAATATAGACTTCGGCCTTGGTCCATCTGTCATGAGCGTCTCGAACAGTTCAGTTAGCATTCTGAACAGGGACTGGAGGACATTCTTCAGTTAAAATAAACCTCAGATCGTTGATAACTAGTATAGTATTTAAATTAGATTTCCATGTTCCATAGTTATCGCCGTTAAGTTTTTCCGAAGCTAATAGGTGAACTATAGATGAATTTATTGCTGGAAAAAAATGAACAAGTTTAATTAGTGAATGTACTCTAAATTTTAATCCAATTTATTTAGCAAGTAAAAATGTACCCATATTTCATTATTTATTTTGCAACGATACTTCAGTGACTCAGAATGGCCTTTACCGAAGGGTAGTCAACCACTCATTCACTGATTCAAGATACTCTTGACTAAATACTAATACCAAAATAACTCTTATTCTTATAGTATTTAGTTACCATTTCTTTGGTCAAGAACTTTAATAACACTTAGTCTTGCAAGTGTATACCCTCCATTTTTTAATCACAAATATCAGAATCAAACAAGCCCTCGAAGGAGAAACAATTGCTTGAAAACGGACCTATGTAACTTTATCCATTTCTGGAGTTCACGGAGTTTCGAATCCAATGTTACAAACCCTCCGAAGGGATATGCGCCTATAAACGCCAAGCAGGTACAACATAGGAATCTCATGTTGTGACCTAATGGAAGAGACCATAGGACATATTAACACACACCCTTCACCCACTTACTATGAACTACTTCCCCTATTCACCTTGCTATTGACCTATACAAACACTTTCCGAAGGGAGGTTGCCCAAATAGCAACTCGAAGCCGAGCATGGGATCTCATGTTGTGAACTCTTAGGGATGTGAGAGCTAATGATAACATATCGTATACATTATTAATCTACCACTGAAGTGTTATAATTTTAATTGGGTATTTACTTGGGTATATTCCGGCTAAATATATATAACCTAAGTCTAAGTGAACAGTCCAAGTATAACGTTTATACTGGTTTGTTTTAACCTATGATGTCTAAGTGATTTAAGCCAATTTAGCTCACCTTACACCGCTCTCGCATGCTTATAAAATCAGGTTAACTCAACTCAGACGCCAGCTCGATCCCCAGGTAGGAGGTGTTCCGTAAACCGTCAACTTAAATACCTCCAGCCTTAGACAGGATTTTGTTGGGTGAGTTTTGTAAACACAATTTTATAAGATATCTACCTAATTTTAACTATTAAAAGAGGTTGATTTGAGTTGCACTAGTTTTACCCTAGGTGAGCATGCAATTATCTTTGTTATAAATTTTAAAATTCTGATTTATTTATAACAATTATAAAATAAACAATTCAAAAAATCATAACGTATATATACATTTCATCAATTAATATAACTAATTTATATCAACACTCATGAAATTAAAATAATCATGCATACTATATATAATAACGTTTATAACATACATAAAATGCATGAAACATGCTTATCCTAGGGGATTTAAATCTATATGGCATACTATATGCACAAATAAATTTAAATTAATTAAACATACATTCATAATGCATAAATAATTAAAACACACTAAACTGGACTACTTTTGGCATTTGTTTGCAAGCAAAAAACTAAATTATTACAATAATAATTTAAAAAACTGCTCGAACAAGTCCCGAACACTTTGAACCAGCTTGAACCAATTTGAAACACCTCGAAAACGGGCTGAACCAGCTGAAAAAGGGTTGAACCGGTCCAAAAAAGGTTGACTCGGTCAAACTTTGACTGAACCGGTCAACTTCATCTTCCTCAAAATGGGCACGGGAGGAAGAACCAGAAGGAGGAAAAAAAAATCCAGCTGTTACTCTGTTTTCCTTCTTCGTGAACACTTCTTAGTTTTCTTCGAAATTCGGCCAAATTATAACTCGATAAATCCCGAAAAAATTACAGACTCTTCCCAACTAATTAACGAGCAAAACGCCCAGATTTATTACAACAATGGACCACAAATTGAAGGGTAAAAAAAATGCCAAAACCAGAAAAATCAATTTAGCTCCCATAAACATTCATCTCATGAATTAAACCCCACCAAAGCAAATTGAGTGAAATTAATGAGCTCTGATACCAATTTATGGATAAATGAGCATGCAGCAAAAGTTAATTTGATCAATTTTCACTCTAAGATGCTCAATTTAGAGGATTAAACATGCAATTAAGAAGAAAAACCAAAGTTTCAAGAACACTTACCCTTGAAGCTTCAAATTCTCCTTCAATTCTTGATGAATTTCAGCACCACTTAGTTGTAGACCACCACAAGAGTCTTCTCTACTGTTTTCTAGGCTTAGATTGGATGGTGGGATCCAAATTTGTGGTGAATTTGAGAAAGAATGAAGGTTGTGAAGAAGATGAACAATGAAATTTTGCAAAATTAACCCTTAATTTCACAAAATTCTTAACCATTTTTATGTCAAAATCATCTCTATTTATCAAAAAAATAACATGCAATCCAATTGCATCAAAATTTGACAACACTAAATGGTTAATTTGTTGGTTAATTGTGAAGAAGACAACCAAGCTCCTAGCTTAGTTAGTGAGAAAATCCAATCTTCAAAAATCAATTTTAAAACCAATTTTCAATGAATTTCCAAAATTGAATTAAAATTGATTTTTAATTTCAAAATAATAATTAAATAATTTAATATTTAATTAATTAAATATTATTTTAATATTAAATAATAAAATAATGTTATTTTTTCCACTTGTCCCGATTTTTCTAAAAAAACTGATATGAACCCTATTCATATGATTAATATTTAAATTATATTTAAATATTATAATTAACTCTATTTGTACATTTAATTCGTAATTAAACGTCGATATATCGTATATATCTGACTTTCATTCCTTAAGCCAAGATTTGAACGGTTCAAACTTATTCACCAAATTATCTAAGATTTTAGTCCATTTATGAGCTAGTAGAGGGACCTATTGGACCTACAGATCATGAGCTCCAACGATCTGAGATTAACCAATCAAACTCTTTAACCTAGTTAACCAACATTCGTTAACTAACGAGACACTCCACTAAAGCCCGTAGTTGCACTCTCCTCATTGTAGATATATTTGTGTCCATTTGATATAACCGTCATCGATAAGTCAATCCTTCACAGGTTGTTCATAACTTCAGCTAGGTCAAATACTGTTTTACCTCTAAGTTACATCTTTTCTCCTTAAGTACCATTGTCCCTCTAATAAACAATTGATTTAGGGTCTAATCATTTAAGAGAACAACCTTTCTTCTATCCCTAAGTTGGGTAAGAGTGAATTCCGTGTTGTAAATTCCATGTCCCCAACTATTTACCTAGTCTTATCCCTGAAATGGGAGGAATGTTGAGCAGCATTATTGAGCTTACTCTCACCTATGCAGATCAAGGGATAATTCTGAATAAACAGGAGTTCATAGATAGCCCAAGATTCAGATCAAGTTATCTAGGTCATCGATAAGTGAAATTAATCAGTGTTAATCGTAAACGGTGTTAATACGTAACAGTGATTATTTCAGGGTCGTCTTACACAATTTCATTATGTAGAATACCCCCGCTCACATGTCTCTACATGAGCAAATCAGGATCACATCATTTATGACACTTTACAACATTTGTAACAATCATGAAGCGGGTCGTATTCAATAGTGTCTCCAGGAAGAGGTACCCAACCTGATCCATGTACTATAGACTATTGAGGCTACTTACTCGAACTTAATCTTGTTTATGTCTCCACATAAAGTCCAAGTACTCATGATATTAGCCAAGGGTTCGTAATTTAATTGGATTTAGAATTTAATAAATAATTAATTCACTTGAATAATTTCATATGTACTAAAATTCACCTATTTACAAAAACTACAAGTTTTAGGACATACAACCCAACACGATCTCTATAGCTCACTGTCCTCCAAATATCAGACCCTGTGCAGATTGCTCGAATTCCAGAATAGCTTTGGTTCTTCTTGGACTTTCACCAAGCTTTTCCTCAAAATTCCACTCCAATCAACCTTGATCTTCTTTTTCCCCCTCTTAATGCCCAACTGCATAACTCTGGTAACATTCTTCCCTTCCCTTGATTCACGATCCTTGCTGCTGAATTAATCCCCCATGTGTCGGGACCTGAACCGTGGTGGTGCTCTTCTACAGCTTCTTCAATTACATAGATAACAGCTCCTCCACTTCTGGAATTGATAAAGGAAACCTTTCTAAGCCCGAACATCACTCACTTGGAAGGGAGTTGGTAATATTCAATATTGACTCGACCTATGCTCAACCAGGGGTCAGAGCCAAATCTCAAAAGATCCACACTCCTATTGAGAGATTTTTCTCCTATGGTTCCTACTTTTTCTTACCTAATTCTTTTCAGTTTGGAGAAGAATGGTTGTCGGCAAAGAATTAGAAGAATGAGAAGTGAGTTCCCTTTTTCATTTTCTCATCTCCACCACCGACTCCTCTTCCAATTTCTCTCTTTTCTCTTTTTTATTATTATTATTATTCTTATTTTTTTATTAATATGATTATCCACTAGCTTAATTAATTTTCCTTTTTTTTTTCTTTTCTAATTTTCCTTTTACTTATATAATACTAATAATAATACTATAATCCTTAATACCCTCATTCCATCGTGGTTCAAATGGTCACATCTCTCTTAAGTCTTTTATATTCTAGTTGACATATCAAAGTAGATTCCAGGCTCGATTTATCTCATAAGGATTTAAAATTCAACTTACCAAAATACTTTCGACTTAATCTCCAAGCTTATCTTCCTCGGCTTTCTTCCACTTCATCCTTCAATCTAAATAACAAAATGCAAATAAGTCCACGACAATATTATGTACTTAGGTTAAGTGCTTAGAAATGAAGGTAGGGTTTACAGAAAATATCAAATTAACCTACTTTGACGTTCAAAAAGTATTAATAAAAGTATCTATTTTGATGGTTTTCTCCAATATTTGATGGGCAAAAACCATCAACCTAACCTATCTTGATAGCCAAAACCATCAAGATAGGATTTGTGTTGACGTTTTTTGGTTATTTTTCTTGATGGTTAGGTTTTCTTGATATGGGCTTTTTTGAGGTTTTTTGGCCATCAAAATAGGTTTTTCTTGATTTTTTTTTTTTTTTTGCCATCAACAAAAGCAAAAATTGTAGTAGTGACACACTACTTCTATCCCTAAATTTCTTCTTTTGTTGTCCAATTTTGACCAATAGTTTAAAAAACTAGGCCAAATTTTGAAAGGTAAAAGAAGAGTACCTTTTAAAAATTTGTTTTTGTTTTTGAACTTTGTCTAAGAATTCAACAATTATCCTAAAGAACGATGTATATCATTGTAAAAAATGTGGAGAAAACAAGCATAATTTTCAAAAATAAAAAACGAAATAATTACCAAATAGGACTTTAGTAATCTCATCTCAAAATAGAGAATCAAAATAATCTCTCTTAAAATTTCTTCCCATAAACAACAAAATTTGAAATTTAATCTTCAAGTCCACAAACATTTACGGGTAAACAATAATATTCACACTACCAAGCAATTTCTCTCTGTACCAAAATTACTTCAAATAATGCAAATCAATAACAACAAAAATTCAAAGGAATAATTCAAAAATAAGAAAATTATATTTAATTTTCTTTGCTATATGCAGTCTTAATATGTAAATTTGCAATTATCTCTTTTTTTCTATTGCAATTTTCTTTTCAATTATATCTTTGAATTTTATGGTATGGTTTAATTTGACCTTTTTCTACAAAATAAAATTCATTTTATTTCAATTATTATGATGTTATCGTCTGGAAAGTTTCATTTTAAAAATTAAATTTTGAAATGGTGGTTTATATTTTATCCACTTAAAATGAAGATGAAATTATGATATGGCAGTGAGTAAATAAATGAAACCATTTTTTTTTGTCACATCTAGAAGGACTTTATATAAGTTGGGACTTGGGAGCATGATGACATTTTTATCATTTCTTTATACACTAATTTCTTTTCTATCTTTGTTTATTGCCAAAATTTCCAGGTTTATATATATATATATATATATATATATATATATATATATTTTTGGCCTTCCTCTTTCTTAAGATTTTAAATTGAAGATCTTTTATTATTATTTTTTTCTTATGATTTAAATTGAAGATCTAATTTTCTTGATGTGTATCTTCTAAAAGGTTATTCGTCTCCTATAATATATATCTAAATATTTTCAAGTTATTTTAAAGCATATTACATATCTAACCTACCTTTAATAGATTGTCTCTCATCTTCTAATATTACAAAAAGGTTATTCGTCTCCTATAATATATATCTAAATATTTTCAAGTTATTTTAAAGCATATTACATATCTAACCTACCTTTAATAGATTGTCTCTCATCTTCTAATTTTGTAATATTTTAAAATAAAAATATATCATTTTCGAATTTATCATTATTTATATAAGGATTTTATGTTTTGAAATATCTTTAGTTAGATTATCTCTCATCAATAAATTTTTGAAATATTTAATTTTTTCTTATTAACATCATTTTCAAATTTTGACTTTATTTTTGTTATTTATTAATTTTGGTTGATATTCATTTAATGTAATTATTTCAAATTAATGTTTTCTTCATTTTAGCAAATTTCATTTATGTTCTTCCATATTCCTAGTGGAAAATCAATCACCTCTCCATTACAATCTCAAGTATATGTTGAACATACTGGTAATATACTAGAAAATGTAAATATGCATCGCATATATTATGATTTAATTTTTGGTGTGTTTACAAATATACTAAAAGATGTAAAAATATACATCACATATATTGTTCGGTATGTCAAATGATATATTGTACAAATTATTTTGTTCATGCATTTATCAAATATATGCTAATTTATTTCTAGAAAATTCAAATATATCGTGCTATATATATCAAATATATTTGATTTTCTCCTTTGGTGCTTCTTGCTTTAATTTATGAGGGAAATAATTTTTAAATTTTTGGATAATTTTTTCTTACTTGTGTAGGTTTTGGAAAAAAAATCCTTTTGGGAAGTTCATACCCGCAAGAAACTTCTTGAAAGGCTTCTTCTGGTATATATATCTATATTGTATTGAAAAGAGCAACGAGAAGAGAAATTTTACATTTCCTCTTTGTCCTTAAATCTTTAGATAATGACTATTTTACCCTTATATCCCTTCATGATAGTTTCAATTATTTCTATTTTGTCTTCACCTTTTTCACAATGATGTTTGTACCATTCTCTTCATATCCCTTCATCATGATGTTTGTTCTTTCTTAACTTTTTTTTAAAGTTTTTTATTTCATGGGAAACACACATTTTTACATAATCAGACATGTCATTTGATTTGACTATTAAAACACATCTCTTCACATAATAACGACAATCCATTAAAAACAAATCATTTCACATAATAACTACAATTATTTACAAAACAAAATACAAATATATCTATTTTGCTTTGACCCAACCTCCATTTTTGTAATGTAAAAAGATTTTTACTTTTATAAGAGATCTCAAAGCCTTTTAAATATAATCAACATTAAAAATTTTCATTCTACATCAAGCGAGAATGCATGTAATTTATTTTCGTCGATGAAGATTTACATCAAGCGAGGATACATGTAAGTTATTGTCATTGATGAAGAGCTAACATTGTTATCTCCAAATCTTGAAAATTAAATTTTAAAGTTATTGCCTTTGTTGTTGATAGAATTTTTTTTCTACAAAAAATAAAATAAAACATTTTTAGACTAATTTCGTTATGTTTACTACCTTTTTTTGTTAAATTGAAATTCTATAATATTATTAGTAAAATTATTATAAATAGAAAAAATATCAAACTATTTACAAATTTAACAAAATTTTACTTTCTATTTGTGATAGACCGTGATAAAACATATAGACATCTATCTGTGTCTATCTGACAAAATGATAGATGTCTATCTGGGTCTAGTAAAATTTTGCTATATTTGTAATTATTTTCAACCATTTTTTTTTCAAAACATCTCATTTTATTAACGGACGGAATATGTCACCCAATTCCGTGCCAAATAAATTTTTCGAACTTAACCAACAATAGTAATGGCAAGTCGGGTCGAACACAGGGAGCCCTCACAGTTGGAAAGTTTATAATTCAAGGTAACCAAAGGGAGGTTTGAGTTGGTTTATTGCAAGAAACTTAAACTGCATAAGAATTTATTACGCGAAATAAAGAAGTTAAAACTCAATTGGAGAAAACTCTAGCTTGGGTTGCACGGGATTTCTTTTGTTCGATGTTCTTACTCATTGGCTCATCATTACTAAATTCATTGAAGCTAGCACCTAATCAATTCAATTAGAAAGACCAAAATTGAATTGTCCTAGCCGACAAGTTAGACTTAGGGCAAATCGATGAAAGACATGCAAAATTTGACTAAACCTAACTGCATTAAGTTTAAAGGAAAATTAGGCGGAACATTCAACTAGAAAGACCTAGATTGAATGTCCTATCAATTTAATCCTAGGTTGATTAGAACAATGCACGTCACCAATTAGATTTGAAAGATAACCTAACCTATTGCTTCCTATGATTGACATACAACAAATTGTCACGAATTGTAATACAATCAAAGCAATAATCAAAATGAACACCAACATTACAATTTGATCATTATCCTTAAAAACTCTGAATTAAATCATGCATACACTGAATCAAGTTCAAAACCTCAAAAGAACATCAAATTACAAGGAAGATCCCTAATAACCAAGCTAGAAAATTGTTACTTTAGCAATTTCGAGGTATGAAAAGAAGAGGAAAAATAGAGAGAATGGAGCCAAAAGTCGGTTGGTGGCTGATCTCTCGACCTAAAAGTCGAGAGATCATAATATAGAAACTGTTTGAGCATCGTTGCGTTGACGCTAATCTGGCGGACAATTATTCTGAAGCGCTGCAACGCTTGCTGCGTTTCACCAGCAAAGTCCTCTCGGGAAAAAGCACCGTAGTTATGCCTAGGCAACGTCATGGCGCCGTGGCTTCAGGGGCATTTTGGTCATTTTAGAGTTATATTTCCCTGTTGATGTCGTGGACTTTTTGGTTCGTTTTAACCCGATTTTGTTGCTAACACTCTGTTCTACCTGTCAAGTGCTTGAAACCTACAAAATAACAAAATAGACACATTAAATAGCACAACAATCCCGAGTTTAGCTGAGGAAGATAGCACATTTTAGGTGCTATCAGAGAAAGTGATTATATAAGGGAGGAGAGGTTGTGAGAGGGGATATATTTTGTGCTTATCATTTTGGTATTGCTTCTCTTATGAGAATTGTGGAGAGACGGGAGCTCTCAAATACTCCCTTGCTTGTTGATAAATAAAATTGTAGGCCAAAGCCTATCAATTTGGTATCAAAGCAATGTGATTTTGGGCATGGTGGGAAAAATGGAAGGCAAAGTTATTGCCTTGGAGGAGAAACTTTCGGAGGTCAGTGAACACCAAACAGTGATGGAATCGAAGATCGAAGTTCAATTTCGAGAGCCCAAGGCCGCGAGAACAGAGCTTGGGGAGAAGGCTGATAATTTGGCAAATCAAGTACAATTGATGCTGTCGAAAATGGATTCGTGGGTGGCCAGTGACGGGACGTCGTCTAAAAGAACCGTGACGAATAAAGGGAAGAGAATGATGGGCTCTAGCTTAGAGATCCAAGGTAGTGATGATACGTAGAAGAAAGTTGAAGAAAGAGATGGGTTTCGCGCACAGTCGGATAAGGAAGTTCCCCTATTCAATATGCATCTACGAAAGCTGGAAGTGCCGATTTTCAAGGGAGAAGGTGACAATAAACTAGATGGATGGTTGCATTGTGTGAAGCGATATTTCGTGGTGAATCGCCTCACTGAGAAGGATAAGTTAGATGTGGTCATATTGTGCTTGGAAGAGGAAGCCCTAGACTGGTACCAGTGGGAGGACGATTGGAAGAAGATTGGAAGTTGGGTGAAGTTTCGGGAGTTGTTTCTGGAACGTTTTCGACCGGCAAACGAGGCCGATTGTTATGCCAAGTTGATGCGATTGCAATAGGAAATCAACGGTGAGAGATTATCGTCGAAAATTTGAGAGATGTTCGACAAGGTTGAAGGAGCTGGGTGATAAAGCTTTGGAGAGTAAGTTCGTATGTGGGTAGAAGGAGGAAATTCAAAGTGAGATGAGAAAACTTAATTCAGTTAAGGGTGTTAAAACAACTCGGTAACCCGACCAACCCGGACGACCCAACACAAACCATAGGGATTGGGTTGGGTTAAATTTTATTTTGGGTTGGGTTGGGTTGAAAATTTTGAACTTTTTGTTTTCAGGTCGAGTATCGGATTGTTGGGTTTCCCGTACGGGTTAACCCGATCTGACCCAACCCGCATATAATATATGTATTATTATTATTATTATCTTTTAAGTTTTAACCTAAATATATGATCGAGAGAGAGCGAGAGGGAGAGCACACATGCCATTTTATCATAAACATCCTTTATCTCTCTCGCTCTCTCTCACACTCTCGCTGTCTCTTAACTTGGTGACCCAACCAGACCCAACCCAAAAATATTGGTTTAGGTTGGGTTGGGTTGACCCTCCAAAGTGGAATCTATGGTTCGGTGCGTAGGTCAACTCGAATTTTTGAGTTGGTCCAAAAAAACCCCTAACCCGGCCCAACCCAACTCGTGTACATCCCTATATCCAGTGGCCCTTAAAGCGAAGATGACCATGACCCAACTCATGGAAGATGATCAGGCAGTCTAACAGAGGAGAAATAAGGGTGGGGCAATTGGATCAGGGATGAAGGTTTCTTTGGGTACAAGTGGGTCGGGTATAAACAGGTCCAATGGCAGCGGGTATAGGATTGAGGGGTCTATGACTCGATCCTTTATTGTCAGCTCTAGTAAGAACACGTTTGTTGTCGACTTCGATTATGCCCACGCAAGAGACCAATTCGAAATGCACAACCAGCCTTCCTTACCGGTGATTGACGAAGGAGGAAATGAGAGCGAAGAAGGAGAAAAAGTAATGCTTCAAATGCGACGTTAAATTTAGCTTGGGCACCGATGCAAGAAGAAAGAATTACAATTTATGTTTGTGCAAGACGGCGAGGATATGACAGATGACGGTGGGGATGAAGCTAATTTGGAAAAGAAAGAGGTGGTAGGTGATCTGGAACTAGAGAAATCAATGACAGAAATGGTCAATTTATCGTTGAATTAAATAGGGGGATTTAGTTCTCCGAAAACGGTCAAGGTCAAGGGCATGATAAAAGGGTGTGAAATCGGTTATCAATCGTTGGTGATGAACTTTTGAGTGGGAAATTGGATGGTGGAACAACGGGGAGATCTAAGTTTGGTGCGTTCTCAAGTGTCATTACGGTCTATGATGAAGGCATTCACTATAGAGGATCAAGGATTGTTAGTTGAACTCAGTGTGGTGGAACCAGCAACGAAAACAAAGGAAGATGGGGCATTTCATAAGGCAGTGGATGCACTCCCTCCTAGTATTCAAACGTTGGTTTGGAGGTATGGGGGAGTTTTTATGATGCCCACTCAGTTGCCGTCCGAATGAATCCATGATCATTCGATCGAATTGCAACCCAAAAGGAGGCCAGTTAATGTGCATCGTATAGCGACCCCTAGTTTCAAAAGAATAAGATCGAGAGATTGGTGTGGGAAATGTTGTTAGCCGGAATTATACAGCCAATTCGAAGCCCTTTCTCTAGTCTAGTGCTCTTAGTCAAAAAGAAAGATGGGAGTAAGAGATTTTATGTTGATCACCGCGCCATTAATCAAGTCACCATGTTTGATAAGTATCCTATTCCGGTAGTGGACGAGTTGTTAGATGAACTCTTGGTGCTACAATTTTTCGAAGGTCGATTTGAAATCCGGGTATCACCAAATTCGTGTCCAGCCTACTGACGTCCCAAAAACGATGTTTTGTACTCACGAAGGCCACTATGAGTTTTTGGTAATGCCCTTTGGATTGAAAAACACTCTGTTTACATTTCAGGAAATTATGAACGAGGTAATGAAACCATATTTGAGAAATTTTGTGCTGGTTTTTTTTTTTTTTTTTAATGATATTCTGATTTATAGCAAAACCATGGAAGAACATTTAGATCACTTGGCCATGGTGATGGACACTTTAGTTACAACCAGTTTGTGGTGAATTTTAAGAAATGTTAGTTTAGGGTCTCTAGTATTGAGTATTTGGGTCATATGGTGTCAGCCGACGACATTGCAGCGGACCTTTAGGAAATTGAGGCAATGAAACAGTGGTCAGTACCTAAAAATATTAAGGAGCTACGTGGGTTCTTAGGTTTGATCGGGTATTATCGAAAGTTTGTCAAAGACTATGAGCAATTGCCTTACCATTAACACAACTCCTTAAAAATGGGTGTTTTGTATGAAGTCCTGTGGCCGAGGAGGCATTCCAACGCTTGAAGGCGGTGATACTTCAACTGCCAGTGCTCGGGTTGCCTGATTTTTCTAAAATGTTTGAAGTTGAAACTGATGTTTAGGGAGTGGGCATAGGGGCGGTGTTGATGTAGAAAAAAAGGCCTTTCACCTATTTCAGTCGCGCTCTTCCTCCTACCCATCATTTCAAAGCTGTGTATGAAAGGGAATTAATGGCAATAGTCTTTGCTGTTCAGAGGTGGCGGTGATACCTCTTAGGTAGACGATTTATTGTACGGACGGATCAGAAGAATCTCAAATTTTTGTTGGAACAACGAGTAATTGTCGGCGAGTATCAACAATGGATTGCCAAACTGTTGGGACATGACTTTCAGTTAGAGTATAAGAAGGGAATGGATAACTCCACCATAGATGCCTTGTCTCAATTATCGACGATTTTAGAGTTCGAGGTTATCAGTGTTCTAAAGGGGCTAAATATGGCAGTGTTTAATGAACAAGTGGAGGCCTACCTGACATTGAGGGACATCTGACAGCTGTTGTTGACAAGTCAACAAGCTCCTAAAGGGTATACCTTGAAAGGTATTGTGCTTTTGAGGTCGATTGGTTTTACCGGCATCGTCACCTACCATTCCGTTGTTGTTGGCGGAATTTCATAATAGTCCTATTGGGGGTCATCAAGAGGCCTTAAAGACTTATCAAAGGCTGGCATGTGAGGTTTTTCGGTTGGGAATGAAAATTAGAGTTCGGGCTTTTGTGGCAGACTACACCATGTGCCAACAGGTGAAGTATCTGACATTAGCGCCAGCTGGTTTGTTGCAAGCCCTACCAATTCCAAAGAAAGTATGGGAGGATATTGCTATGGATTTTATTGAATGGTTGCCACGATTAGATGGATTTAATAAGATTATGGTGGTGGTTGATCGACTTTCGAAGTACCCACTTTATCCTCCTTAAACATCCCTTTAATGCTAAGTTTGTGGCTGCTATTTTTGTTAAGGAGATAGTTCAATTGCATAGGTATACGAGGAGTGTTGTGTTGAATAGAGATAAAATTTTCACCAGCATTTTTTGGGAAGAACTATTTTGGGCCTTGGGTACGTAGTTACACCGTTGCACGGCCTATCATGGATGGCCAATCGGAGGTTGTTAATTGTGGGTTGGAAACTTATCTTCATTGTTTTGCTATGGGAAAGCCAAAGCAATGGGCTAAATGGATACCTTGGGTTGAATTTAATTATAGCACATCGTACCATACGGCGGCTCGGGTGACACCCTTTGAGGTTTTGTATGGGTATCCTCCTCCCCCAATTCTTCATTATGGACATGGTTTGACGGCGGTTAGTAAGGTTGATACACAATTGAAAGAGAAGGATGCGATGTTATCGACTTTAAAAGAGTCATTAAGCCATGCACAGCAACATATGATGAAGCTCGCCAATGCCAACCACCGAGATGTGAAGTATGTAGTGGGGGATTAGGTATATATGAAATTACGCCCTTACCGCCAAGCTTCTTTGAGTCTTCACACGCATCTGAAGTTGGCCCCTCGATACATTGGTCCTTTCCAGGTTATTGCCAAGGTGGGAATGGTGGCTTACAAACTTGCACTTTCCCATAGTTGGACATCCATCCCGTCTTTCATGTCTCTGTTTTAAAGAAAGTTGTGGGGACAAATTTGCCACATCTGCCCATTTCAAAGAACTTGGCCAATGACCTCACTTTTTTGTTTCAACTAACTGAGGTATTGGGACTATGGGATTCTCCAACTAATTAGGGGTTCATAAAGGTGCCGATTCATTGGGAGAATGGGTTGTTGATTGATGCTACATGAGAAGTTGCAGGGGAAAAAGAAAAGAAAAAGAAAAAAACACACAACCTGACAACCCAACCTGAATTTTAACTGTTGGGTTGGGTACCCTGTTTGGGTTATTCGAGTAACCAACCCGACCAACCTGAATTTTTGGGTTGGTCTAAAAAATGCCCCCACATGTACACCCCTAGCCATATTAACCCCAAGTTCTACATAATTTCATTCTAATAAATATCCATAAGCCAAAAATTGTTAAATCTATTGTAAAATTGAGGAGCAAAATGACGAAAAATGGGTACACGAATGTCGAGAAATTATAAGATTAAAATAACTAAATAATAAAATAAAATGAAGGAAATGAAGGAAATAGAATAATAAAATTATAGGAAATATAATTTTATGAAAATTACTCAAATTTCTTCAATCCTTTCTTTTCTTTTCTCGCCAATGTGTGTACTTTTAACAGCTACCAAATGCCACTATTTACAAGCAATTTGGCAAGTAGGTGGTGGAAAAACATGGCCACTAAGGATGTGTGATTATAAGACTCACGGTCTTAGGACACTAAGCATAGGCATTTAAGTTACACATATTTTGAATATTTATAATACTCCCCTTTAGATGTTCATTTGAAATATGCCTCGTTAAAACCCTAATGAAGAAAAAAGAGTACACATTTCATATAATCTAATACTTCTAAAAAGGTACAATACATTTGCTCCCCCATTAGGATTGAGATCTCTAAGTTACCACATTCCAATGTTTTGCACCAATTTTTCAAAGGTTACGGTAGGTAATGCTTTTGTAAATATGTCTGCCAGGTTATCCTTTGAACAAATTTGTTGTACAATGATGTTGTCATTTTCTTTAAGATCATGAGTGTAGAAAAGTTTTGGTGAAATATGCTTTGTTCTATCTCCTTTAATATATCCTCCTTTGATTTGGGATATACATGTTGTGTTGTTTTCGTATAATGCCATTGGAGGATATTTACTAGAAGATAAGTTACATGTTTCACAAATGTGTTGAATCATTGATCTTAGCCATGCACATTCTCTTCTAGCCTCATGGATTGCAAGAACTTTAACATGATTTGAGGAAGTAGTCGTTATAGTTTGTTTCACTAATCGCCATGATATAGTAGTTCCTCCACATGTGAACAAATATATTGTTTAAGATCTAACTTTGTGTAGATCAGATAAATATCTATAATCTACATAACCAACTACATCAAAATTTGATTTATTTGAATAAAACAAACTCATATCAATCGTTCCTCGGAGATAACAAATTATATGCTTAATTCCATTCCAATGTCTTTTTGTTAGAGAAGAACTGTATCTAGCTAATAAATTTATTGAAAATGTAATATCTGATCTTGTATTATTAGCAACATACATAAGTGCACCAATTGCACTAATATATGGTACTTCGGGACGAAAAAGTTTTTCGTTATTATCTCGAGGTCGAAATAGATCTTTCTTTACATCTAGTTAACAAATTTCCATTGGAATGTTTAATGGATATGCTTTGTCTATATAGAATCTTTTTAAAAAAATTCTATATAAGTTAACTGATGAATGAATATCTCATTTGCTAAATGCTCAATTTGCAATCCAAGACAAAATTTTGTTTTTATGAGATCTTTCATCTCATATTCTTTTTTAAGATATTCTATTGCATTTGAAAACTCTTCAGAAGTTCCAATTATATTTTGGTCATCAACATATACATTTATAATAGCAAATCTTGACTATGATTTCTTTTTAAAAACACATGGACATATTGGATTATTTTGATATTCTTCTTTCAACAAATATCCATTCAGGCGATTATACCACATTCGTCCTGATTGTTTCAATCCATATGATAATCTTTGTAACTTTATTGAATATAGTTCTCGATGTGTTTCAGGTATCTTAAATCCGTCTGGGATTCTCATATGAATGTCATTATCAAGAGATTCATATAAATATGTTGTGACTACATCCATAAGATGCATGTCCAGATTTTCATACACAGTCAAACCAATATAATGTAATTGCATCACCATTGGAGAATATGTCTCCTCATAATAAAATAAAAAAAAAAAAAAAACCTTGTGCAACTAGTCTTGTTTTATATCTTGTGACCTAACTATTTTCATTTTCTTTCTCACAAATACCCATTTGTATCCCACAATTTGATATCTTTTGGTGTTCGAACTACTAGTCCAAAAACTTGAGTTTTGAAAGTAAGTTTAATTATGTCTTAGTTGTTTCTTTCCACTAAAGCCAATCTTTTCTATGTCCACATTCTTCGACTGATTTTGGTTAAAAATTCTCATTTTCAGATATAATATCAAGTGCAACATTATATGCAAAAATGTTATCAACAACTTCATTAATTTGGTTCCATCTTTTCTCTGTCATGACATAATTTATTGAAATCTCATTATTATCTTTAAATATTTCACTTTCCAGGGTTTCTTCGTGGATTTTTACATTCTCAACCAAGTTTTTTTTACTATTATTTATTTTTCTTTTCTGAGGATTTTTATCTTTAGAACTCACTAATCTGCCACACTTCTAGCATGTACCAGACTCATTAATGACAACTTGCTGTGTTGGGATATCAATTTTCAACGGAACATTTGCAACTGGTATATATGATTTAGTTACTTTTTTTGCATCTATAAATGCATCTATAAATGCATCTATAAATGCATCTGGTAATTGATTTGCTATATTTTGCAAATGAATTATTTTTTGAACTTCAAGTTCACATTGATTTGTACGGGGATCTAAATGAGACAATAATGATGCATTCCATGCAATTTTCTTTTCTAACTTTTTAATTCCTCCCCCTAATGTTGGAAAATTTGTCTCATTAAAATGACAATCAGCAAATCGTGCAGTAAATACATCACCCGTCAGGGGTTCAAGATATTTAATAATTGATGGGGAATCATATCCAACATATATTCCTAACCTCCTTTAAGGACCCATCTTAATTCATTGTGGTGGAGCAATTGAAACGTATACTACACATCCAAAAATTCTCAAATAGAAAATATTTAGCTCCTGGGCATAAGCTAATTGTAATGGTGAATATTTTTGATAAGCTACTAGCCTAATGCGTGCACGTGGCACTACATGCAAAATAGCATGTCCCCATACAAATTTAGGAAGTTTAGTTCTCATAAGTAATGGTCTAGCAATTAATTGCAAATGTTTTATAAATGATTCTACTAAACCATTTTGTGTATAAACATGAGCTACAGGATGTTCAATATTTATCCCAAGTGACAGACAATAATTATCAAAAGCTTGGGATATAAATTCACCAGCATTATCAAGATGAATGATCTTAATTGTATAATAAGGAAATTGTGCTCTTAACTTAATTGTTTGAGCAAGTAATCTTGCAAATGCAATGTTTCGACTTGATAATAAGCACATGTGTGACCATCTACTAGATGCGTCTATTAATACCATAAAATATTTAAAATGGTCCATTTGGTGGGTTAATAGGTCCACATATATCACCATAAATTCGTTCTAAAAATTCAGGTGATTCAATTCCCACTTTAGTTGGTGATAGTCTAACTATTAATTTTCCGTGAGAGTAAGCATCACAGATAATTTACTAGATTGAAAAATCTTTTGGTTCTTCAGTGGGTGTCCATTTGAATTAATTGGCGTCCATTTGAATTTTCAGTAATTCTCTTCATCATTATACATCTTGGATGACCCAATCGGTCATGCGAAATTGTAAATATATCTGGATTCATGAACTTCAAGTTCATTATTGCATATGTTTCAATAACTTGTATATGAGTATAATATAATCCAGAAGATAAAGCAGACAGCTTTTCTAATATACGTTTTTCATGTGAGACGGTAGATATGATATAAAGATATTCCATCGCATTTTTCTATCAGTCTCAATATGATAACCATTACTACGTATATCTTTAAAACTTAATAGATTTCTCTTTGATTGACTAGAGAACAATGCGTTGTTAATTTTAAATTTTGTTCCTCTAGGCAAGATAATATTTACTTTTCCCAATCATTCTATTAGGTTTGCAAACCCTAATATTGTATTAACTTTTGCTTCCAGCATTGTCAATTTGGAAAAATATTTTCTACTTGCAAGTATTGTATGTGTAGTTGCACAGTCTGCTAAACATAGATCTTCATTTGTCATTTTTTTAGTCAATCAACATATGAAAATTTTCCATAATTCTTCATTTAAACAAGATAATTACATAAGATAAAACGAAACTTCAAATACAAAAATTTAACTTAAAAAAAAATGAAAAATAGATAGACAAAACAAACAACATTAATACTAAATATTCTTAAAATAAAAAGAAGCACTTGCTATGCCATCATTTGTGCTGATTTTCTCTTCAGGATATTCAAAAAAGTCCGCCACATCCAAATTTGTCATACTTGATGGGTCAAATATATCATTATTTTGATATGCAAAATTTGCTTCTACATTTTTCCCTTTTTCCTTCAGGGAAGCTTGATAGAGATCAATTAGGTGTTTTGATGTACGATAAACATCGGACCAGTGCCCAGTCATTCCGCATTAGAAGCATTTATGCTCATTACTTTTTGAATTTTTATCTTGTGGTGCTTTCCTTTATGATCATCATTTTGAGTGGTTCTTTTGAAATTTGGATGATTAGAACGACACCACGAAAATAATAATTATTTCTTCCTCGACCATGACCACGACCTCAACCATGAATATTAAAATTTACAGAACTCACTTCAGGGAATGGTGTTTGTTCTAGTTGGTCGAGATTCATGGTCTTCATCAATAACTCATTATTTTGTTTAGCCACATCAAGACATGAAATCAATTTAGAATATTGTTTAAAATCTTTCTCTTGATATGGCTGCTGCAAGAGCATATTCGAGGGATGAAATGTAGAAAATGTCTTTTCCAACATATCTGCATCAGTCATTTTCTCTCCACATAACAACAATTTTGAATTGATTTTAAATAATGCGGAGTTGTAGTCACTGATTTGAAATCTTTGAGTCTCAAATGCATCCATTCATAATGAGTTTTAGGAAGAATGGCTGTTTTCTAGTGATCATATCTCTCTTTTGAATTCTTCCACAAGAGACATGGATCTTATACTGTTAGATATTTCATCTTCAATCCCTTGTGGAATTGATGACAAAGGAAAATCATAGCTTTTGCTTTTTCCTGAATGAATATTGTATTTTCTTCTTTAATTGTTTCTCCCAGGTTCATAGCATTCATATGTATTTCAGCATCAAACACCCATGACAAATAATTATTTCAATGATATCAAGGGCTGCGAATTCTATTTTTGTAAGATTTGCCATGGTAACACTATCACAAAGAATTGTATTTATATTATCAATTTAATATATACTAAACATGCAAAACAAAATTTAATTTACTAATTATAATAAAGAGGAAAATGACCTACCTTCAGTGGGCTGATGATGTGTTGTAAAATTGAGGAGCAAAATGACGAAAAACGGGTACACGAATATCGATGAATTATAATATTAAAATAGATAAATAGTAACATAAAATGAAATAAAATAAAATAAAGAAAATGAAGGAAATAGAATAATAAAATTATAGGAAATGGAATTTTATAGCAATTTAAAAATCTCTCAAATTTCTCCAATCTTTTCTTTTCTTTTCTCACCAACGTGTGTATTTTCAACATCCACCAAATGCCACTATTTATATGCAATTTGGCAAGTAGGTGGTGGAAAAATATGGTCACTAAGGATGTGTGATTATAAGACACATGATCTTTGGACACTAAGCATGGACATCTAAATTACACATATTTTGAATATTTATAATAAAATAATCTTAATTAATCTAATTAGCCTTTTAAATCCAAAATTAAAAGAAAAATAAAATACAATAACTTAGTAGGATTAGTTTAAATTTGCTTGAAGCTCGGGATGTTACAATTATTCTTCTTCCTTTTATATTGCATGTCTTTCTCTTCTTTACTTCTTCCCAATAGTAATTATATCTTTTAGTTCTCCCCTTTTTATGTTAGTAAATTTTTAATGACAATTCTTGAAATATATATATTCTTCGGAATTTAATCTCTTCCAAAAACCACCTAATAATGACATGTACGATAATTAACAATCTTTTTGTGTCACTTCTATATAAATTTTATTACAATTACATATTGTGTATTTTAATTTCATTCATCCATATGTTCTTTTTTTTTAACCTCTTTCATCACTTTTAAATTCCATATCAAGTATTTATCATTGGTTCTACTAAATAAACAAACATATTCAGTCATAATTTATATGAGACCTAAATATTCATATCCAAAAGATTCAGAATCTCGTGCAACATAACTTATTAGGAAAATTACCTTTTTGGTCCCTAAGTTTTGAAAAATAGGTGAGTTTAGTCCTTCATGTTTTAAATTTACCAATTTAGTCCCTTAACTTTTAGCAATGAGTTTAAAAGGTCGCTCCTTTTGAAAAATCATTTAATTTAAACAAAAAAAACTATTAAATGGTGAGGTGGCAAGATGAGTTGGAAAAAAAATCACTTTTAAATATTTTCCTCATCTCTCTTCTCTCTCTCCTCCCTCTCTCCCTCAAATCATGCCCTCCCCCCTCCCCCCTCTCTCTCATGTTCTTCTCTTTTTTCTCTCCTCCCATTCATGGCTAAATTTTGAGGAAAATCGTAAAAAAAAAAATGGAACATCTTTCAATTTTTTATTAAATTTGTACCATTTATCTTGAATTTGTTATTGAATGTCTTAAAAAGGGGGGGGGGGGGGGA